>JAVJIF010017575.1:0-85000 GCA_038442645.1 Agave tequilana
TTGATTAGACGAGAAAGGTGTATGTAAATGTGGAGGAAGAAAGTATTGTTAGCACACAAATGTATATTCAAATGAAAGAGAAGTAAGGTTTAGAAACAACCTCAAGTGCTTAGATTACTCCACAAATGTATGAAAATGATTAATATACCCTTTCTTATCTCTGTTATAGCATAGGGCTATACCTAGTCAATTCTCAGGGAGAGCTAGCGATGGAAGCGTTACGGTTCTTGTGAAGATATAAAACGAAGATTCTTCTTTGCTTTAAAAGAATAAAGATCAAATGAAAAAGAAAATAAAGAATGGATGGATATGTTAATGATGGAAATAGTCGGGGAAAGAAATCAAGAGTGGATTTGGTATTAACACTAAAAGAAAGAAAACTTTAAAAAGACTTTGAATAAAAGAAAACCATGACTAGCTAACCTTACTTCCTTGCTAAAGACTTACTAAACTCCGTGATAGTGAATGCGTGCCTCATGTTGATTCATCGGCATAGATTTGTCTTGCGTGTTGGTCTAATTACCTTCCCACTTGGATGACGGGAGCTCATTCTTGGACTTGTCTTGTAGCCTCCATAGATGTCATAGGCCTACAAGTTAGACTTTCAATAATGGAATCAAAAGCTACACTCAAGGGATGCAAATGAAGAACATACAACATTCAATAATGGACTTAAAGAAGTTGTACATCAAATAGCATATTGGTGATCCATCTCCATGTTCCATCAAGGCACTTGTTCAAAGACAAGGCTCTAAATGAGGCACACATGAATCATATGGAGAATTACAACAAGATACTTTGCCAAGCAATGAAAGAAACCCATCGGAGAAGAGAAGATCATACACTTGCAAGATAAAGATAGCAATCACCCATGAGTTAGTAGTTAGCAAGGCTAGTGGTTAGCTAGTACATGGTAGAAAAATTAGCTACAAGCCATTACAAAAGAAAAGCAAAGCATGAATTAAAATTGCAAGAAAGTAAAGCAAGAAATAAAGAAAGCAAGTAAAGAAAATAAGTACACTAGAAAATGCAAGGGTAGAGAGAAGAGAATGGATCAATCCTTGCTTCAACAGTGTCACTCCTTGATGTACACAAGCTTTTCTCTCTCTTACTCTCTCTTTACAGAATTTCTAGGGAGAAGAGATCATAGAGAGCTACAAAATCCTAGAGAAAAACTAACAAAAATACAAAGCTTTACACTAATCTCTCTCTCTTCTCTGATCCCTTTTGCTCGCAGGTCCTTGGTCCCAATATTTATAGGCCCTGAGAGAACTCTCCAGAATACGAACAGGTGGCAGAAATCTGGGATTGAATGGCCCAGATTTTGCGGTGGATCCGCGGCAAGGCGCGTCACTTTTGTGGCCGTTGGATCCCAAATTTTTGTTACAAGTTTGTTACGAGGTTGTTATCCACGTGGCCTTCTAGAATCTTGAGTTGTTGCGTAAAATTCTCTAGATCCTGGGCTCAAATTTGGGCTTTATTCTGGCTTTTGAATTAATCTCTTTAATTATTGCTAATTAAAGAGATTTTGGGCCTTTCTCTCCATTTTTCAGATTGGACCTGTAAAAAATATAGAGAAGATGAATAAAAATCAACATTTTTATTGTCAAATATGCATGAGAATAATGTGGTAAAATATGCAGAATTGTGTAACATCACACCCCCACACTTATTCTTTTGCTCGTCCCGAGCAAAAATAAAGAAAAAAGAAAATCTAAACTACCATTTTATTACACCACTTTCGCAGGTGACGCGATTGCACTGAGCGTGTGCAACAAGCCGTTAAACCTCTAGGTTACCCTAGAGGAGGAGTGTTGTCTCCTGAGGGTTTTCAGCGGATTACACCCACAAATTTATAAAGAGAAGACAAATGTTAGTATTTTGAAAACGCATTTTGAAAGAGAGACATGTTTCAAATTATTTTTGCAAAAATATAAGTGATCTAAGGTCATAAGTCCACCTATAATCATTCTTTCTTAAACTTAGTCTCCATGCAAGATCTTGTCTTCAATTAAGGTAAGAATTCAAAATTGGATTGAATACTTTATCTTTCATAAAACCTAGATAGTATGCACACCGTGCTAGTGAAAATTTCTGGGATTTCAACTCCAACCATCAAGCCATTTATTTATTTATATATATTTTATATATTTTTTTTCTTTTTCTTCTTTTTTCTCCCCTTAGTTTAGGCTTTCTAGTTTACCCTTGTAGCGAGCCTTTAACCGATGACTCCCAAACCAGACGGTCTTAGGGCACCAGATGAGAAAACATCCCTCGGTTTAAGCTCTCAAGTCAAAAAGGCCACAAAACTAAAGGGGATTATTTATTTCCTTTACCACCGTTAGGCGTGAATAATCATGCTTCTTGAGGCACATTTATCCAGCTTAATAGGTGATGTTTTATATATATATTTTTTTTCTTTTTTTTTATTTTTATGACATTTTTGGTCTTTGTTTCCATCCCAAGAAATGTGTAAGTGTGAAGTGCATACTTATCTAAGGCAAAAAATTCAAGATAAAAATATCTCACCAATTTTACTTACTTAGCCTATAATTTCAAACAAGATCTATTATTTCAACTAGGCTTAAGATGTCATAATTAAGGCTTTCTTAATTTCTAAGATACATCTTACTTTTCTTAAAAATAGATCTAAAAATTGTGTCTTATTTCAAAAAGTTTTTTTTTTTTTTATTTCTAAAAAGAAGTGTAAAAGACAGAAAATCTAAAAACTCAATGTTAGTAAACCCTCCCCCACACTTATTCCATGCATTGTCCTCAATGCATCATGATATATGTATGCATGAAACAGGTAATAGGGTAGAATCATTTATTCACAAAAAAATGCAAAAAATTATTTGTAAGAAGTATATACAAATGTAATAATTACCTAGGCTTTTGGTCTTTTTCCTCTGGCCCGTTTCCCATCATTCCAGTGCGTTGCTTTCGTGAGCTCAGTTGGGAAACGGTATGAATTTTGTTAGCCTTAGGTGTTTCCAGATTCAATTGATTGTTTTATCATTCACACTCATTCCACCACATTGTTCACAAACAAATGCCTTGTCACCACTTTCATTATGAATCTCATCACTTCCAATATCTAGAAATTTTAACTCCTCTCCATATAATCTTCAAAACTCAAGTCAACATCCGGAAGTGGACAATCAGCTAACTTACCCCGAGTTGACTCATCTAAACACATGATCTCATCAACAAACAAGTCTTCAAAAGATATATCAATTGGGGGTTCTTGAAGAGAATCACAGAATTGTGACTCATCTTTTGAATCCTCACAATTGTCCTTAATAAAGTTAACCTCAAATGTTTGATCTTTTGTTTTGTGAGGCTGTGTGTGGAAGACATTGAGTTCATGTGTCATGTTACCAAAGGTCAACCTCATTGATCCATTTCGGCAATTAATGATGGCATTTGCAGTAGCCAGGAATGGTCGTCCCAGAATGACAGGAATTTGAGCCCTTCGATTAGAATTAGACACTGGTTGTGTCTCAGGATTACAAAATCAACAGGTAAATGAATTCCCCAACTTTGACAAGGACATCATGATTTACCCCCTTGGGTTTAGTGACAGAGCGATCAGCCAATTGAATGGTCATTTGGGTCGGAGGAGATCACCTACCCCAATTGTTGGTACACAGAAAAAGGTAGGAGATTGATGCTGGCCCCCAAATCAAGAAGTGCCCTATTAATGGTAGTCTGTCCTATGATGCATGAAATGGTGGGGCTCCCTGGATCTTTGTATTTTACAGGAATTGGACCAGTGAGCAACTCAGTGATGGATGATGCTAGGAAGACTTTCTTAGGGACTTGGGTCTTCCTCTTCTTAGTGCACATCTCCTTTAAGAATTTGGCATATGATGGCACTTGTTTGTATGGTATCAAGAAGAGGGACATTGATTTGGACCTTATTGAACATTTCTTTTAACTTCTCCATGTGAGCATTTGACTTGTTATTTAGAAGCCTATTTGGAAATGGTACCCTAGGCTTATAAGGTTGCTCATCTACCTTTTCTTTCCCCTTGCTTGAGATGTGGATGGCTCTGAACTAGAGGATGGTTTGTCAAAAGTTGGTTGCATTGGGACAGGAGGTGTAGGCTTTGGTACTGGATGAGATGGTGGACTAGAAACCCTATTGTCATTTGTTTTCCAGATCTCAGGGTATGAATAGCATAACATTGACTGGGTCCTGAATCTTCCACTTTATGCAAAGGGAAGTGATGTTGGGAGTTGGCAATGGCTGGCTTGGGAATATTTCATTTTGTCTCTCAGCAATTGCTCAATTTGGACCTTAACTTTATTCAACTCCTGGTTCTTTGTAAAGGTTTTCTAGCATTTTCTTCAACTCTGATATTTCTGAATTATTCTGGGGTGGATGTTGATAGTATGGAGACTGGAATTGTGATGGTAGAATGGTGGGTACTGATATGGTTGTGACTGTGGTGGACTTTGAGATGGATGAACATACAGTGAATCTTGATTGAAACTGGATGGGTGAAACTGAGCATAATATGGATGTGGAAGTGGTGGTCTATAATGCTCAGGACCAGACTGACTCCACAAAGAATTTTGATGGTTTCTGCCATCCTAAATTGTATGTATTTGAGTATGGGGGTCTGGTAAAAGCTGCATTCATGTTCTCCTGAAATGATTGGGGCTGATATAATGGACACTCCTCGAAGACATGACTAAGGTCATGACAGTTGGTGCACCCGGATTTATGACAGGTAATGGTTGACCTGATTGACAACAGAATTTCCCCTAGACTCAAGCAGTTCTATCCTCTTCATAATTGTGTGATCTTGACATCTGCAGCTATAGAGAATTCTATGGAGTGTGTACCAGTTCTGGAAGTGGTGGGAGTCAGTTTATCAGACATGACTCCCACTGAATGGTTTTCTCAGCTAGGGTTTCAAAGAGATCCCATCCCTGATGTTCATCTTTCTTCAAAATTCCCCTTAGCACATGGATTCAAGGAGGGTTTTCGTGTGGTAATCTAGACCGTCATAGATAATCTGGCATAGACGCCATTTCTCTATGCCGTGATGAGGACACAGGGCTAGGAGGTCTTTCAAACGCTCAAGATACTTCCAGAAAGGTTCATTTGGTTCCTGCTTGAATTGCATGATATTCTTGCGCATGGGGCTGTTTTGTGGATAGGATAGAATTTCTTAAGAAAGACCTTTACAAAATCTTCCCACGAAGATATGGAACTGACGGGAAGATTGTAAAGCCACTTCTTAGCTAAATCCTTAAGTGCAAACGGTATGAACCGTAACCTAACAGCATCCTCGGTCAGTTGGGAAATTCTCATCATTTGGCATACCTCTTCAACTCACGAATAAAGAGGTACGCGTTCTCAGACTCTAGACCATGAAATCGGGGAAGTGTACTAATGAATTGAGGTTTTCAGCTCGAAGTGATTTCCATTAGGCTCGGGGAGAATAATGCAAGATGGAAGGGAGGTGCGAATCGGATAGAATCGATCTTGAAGTGAGACGTTGTTTGCCATAATGTCAAGTGGTTGTGTAAGTGCAAGTATAGAAAGAATTTGGATTACGGAACCACTCTAGTATATACAATCACAAACAACGTGCACCGATCACCCAGCGAAAAAGAAAGGAAAAATAACAACAATAAAAGAAAAATCAATCCAAGCTATCTAAGGATCCTGGACCTAGACGAACTCCTAACAATTAGATCGTCCACAGGAGGTTTAGTGTAGAATTTGACTATAAGCGAATCAACCAGGGAAGGGCAAGGTTGGTGGGAGGTTTTCCGTCAGAGACGTTCCTTAATTAAGTAACCAGCAACTTCGGGCTTTCGGCCCTCAATCCCTTCCTAGACACCGATTTTCAAAAGTCAATTTTCAACACTTTCCCCCTTAGGATAACCTCCTAAGTGAGTCCGAATGTCCCTAGGGCCAACGTCTATCAATTTTTTAATAGAAGCTTAGGATTGTGAGTGCGTGAGAAAATGATTTTCGGCTAAGGAAGGGTAATGAACTCCCCACCTTATCTTTTTTATGGGTTATGCCCTTAGAATTGATTTGTGCAAGTGTACAAGATAGATAACAAGGATCACTCAAAGCATGAAAATCAAGCAAGAGATGATTCCTAGTCTATATGCAATGCTTACGTACCTTGCCTCCAGCACTCTTCAACAGTAAAAGTAAATGAATTGAAAAGACACGTGCCTAGAAATGCAAATGTCTAATCAATTTTTAACAATTTCAACCAATTTTTTTACTGTTGATTAAATTAGCAGGTATATGGTGAAAAATACAGGAATTCAAGTATAGCAGCAGATGTATTTTGCAGAACTGGAGACCCTGCAGAAATTTTGTGAGTAGTCAACTCAGGATTGCCGCAGATCCGCGGCAAAAACCAGGATTCCGCGGCAAAACTGAGGGATCCTGGTCTCTGCTTTCGAGAGCAGAGGCCCAGGTCCACTTATATGTATACTGCAATGCAAATTTTCCTGTTGTCTTCTCCTATAACCTGCAACAGAGAAGAAGATTCGTTTAGTTCTTCACTTTAAAGAAAATCCGTTGCTCTCCCCGGCAACGGCGCCATTTTGATTAGACGAGAAAGGTGTATGTAAATGTGGAGGAAGAAAGTATTGTTAGCACACAATGTATATTCAAATGAAAGAGAAGTAAGGTTAGAACAACCTCAAGTGCTTAGATTACTCCACAAATGTATGAAGATGATTAATATACCCTTTCTTATCTCGTTATAGCATAGGGCTATACCGAGTCGATTCTCAGGGAGAGCTAGCGATGGAAGCGTTACGGTTCGTTGTGAAGATATAAAACGAAGATTCTTCTTTCCTTTAAAGAAAAGAATCAAATGAAAAAGAAATAAAGAATGGATGGATATGTTCATGATGGAAATAGTCGGGAAAGAATCAAGAGTGGATTGGTATTAACACTAAAAGAAGAAAACTTTAAAAGACTTTGAATAAAAGAAAACCATGACTAGCTAACCTTACTTCCTTGCTAAAGACTTACTAAACTCCGTGATAGTGAATGCGTGCCTCATGTTGATTCATCGGCATAGATTTGTCTTGCGTGTTGGTCTAATTACCTTCCCACTTGGATGACGGGAGCTCATTCTTGGACTTGTCTTGTAGCCTCCATAGATGTCATAGGCCTACAAGTTAGACTTTCAATAATGGAATCAAAAGAGCTACACTCAGGGATGCAAATGAGAGATACAATAATGGACTTAAAGATTCAATAATGGACTTAAAGAAGTTGTACATCAAATAGCATATTGGTGATCCATCTCCATGTTCCATCAAGGCACTTGTTCAAAGACAAGGCTCTAAATGAGGCACACATGAATCATATGGAGAATTACAACAAGATACTTGCCAAGCAATGAAAGAAACCCATCGGAGAAGAGAAGATCATACACTTGCAAGATTAAAGATAGCATCACCCATGAGTTAGTAGTTAGCAAGGCTAGTGGTTAGCTAGTACATGGTAGAAAAATTAGCTACAAGCCATTACAAAAGAAAAGCAAAGCATGAATTAAAATTGCAAGAAAGTAAAGCAAGAAATAAAGAAAGCAAGTAAAGAAAATAAGTACACTAGAAAATGCAAGAGTAGAGAGAAGAGAATGGATCAATCCTTGCTTCACAAAGTGTCACTCCTTGATGTACACAAGCTTTCTCTCTCTTACAATCTCTCTCTTTACAAATTTCTAGGGAGAAGAAGATCATAGAGAGCTACAAAAATCCTAGAGAAAAACTAACAAAATACAAAGCTTTACACTAATCTCTCTCTCTTCTCTAATCCCTTTTGCTCGCAGGTCCTTGGTCCAATATTTATAGGCCTGAGAGAACTCTCTCAGAAGACGAACAGGTGGCAGAAATATGGGATTGAATGGCCCAGATTTTGCGGTGGTCCGCAGCAAGGCGCGGCACTTTTGTGGCCGTTAGATCCCAAATTTTTGTTACAAGTTTGTTACGAGGTTGTTATCCACTTGGCCTTCTATAATCTTGAGTTGTTGCGTAGAATTCTCTAGATCCTGGGCTCAAATTTGGGCTTTATTCTGGGCTTTTGAATTAATCTCTTTAATTATTGCTAATTAAAGAGATTTTGGGCCTTTTTCTCCATTTCAGATGTGGACCTGTAAAAATATAGAGAAGATGAGTAAAAATCACATTTTTATTGTCAATATGCATGGGAATAATGTGGTAAAATATGTAGAATTGTGTACCAATCAGCAGTCGACAGGACGGTCGACCGGACCAGTAGTCGTCGACTGACCCGGTCGACCAATGTGCACAAGACGTGCACAAAGGCCAAGTGATTTGGCCGGTCGACCGACTGAAGTCATCCCCTCTCGGTGGGGGCGGTCGACCGTGAGCTTTGGCCCGGTCGACCGCTAGGCTCAACAGTAAAATTTTGACCGTTGCCGGTCGACCGGCCGGTCGACCGGAAGGTCATTCTGGCCCTTTCCAGCTGCCAACGGGCAGATTTTTCTTGGGGGTTATAAATACCCCATTCAAGAGCTGTTTTTAAACAAGTTTTTCAAGGGCTTTAATTCTGATCTCTAAAAGTGTTTGCTGCATTGAAAAGAGAGTTTTGGGCTTTAAGGTTTGCATTTGATTTGGTGTTTTTCTAGGGTTTGGAAAATCAAAGAAAAGTGATTTTGGGAAAAGTGTTTTTGGTTCATCTTCTTCATCCTTATTTCTAGTTTTTCCCAAAGATTTTCTTTGAGTATTTTTTTCCATTCCTTTAGGTTTTTCTCACACTTGAGCTTATCATTTCTATCCTATCTATAGGATCTTTGTTTAGTGAGAAAAGATTGGGTTTGTGATCTTTGTGATCACCTTGAGTTGTAACCTCTTTTCTTTGTTGTTGAATCCCTCTTGTGTAGAGGTGAGTGTGGAGGTTGGTTTGGAATCCCTCTAAGTGTAGAGGAGATTGTGGTTGTTCGCTAAGTGCCTATCCCTCTATTGTGAGGTTGATATTGTGGTGGCTTTGTGCCTAACCTCTAAGTGTGAGGTTGTGTTGTATTTGAGAGAGGAGTTGTTACTCCCAATTGTAATTGCCTCAAATCCTTAGTGGAGGTTCCCTGTGTGGGAAGTCCTGAGTGGACGAGTTAGTGAAAATCTTTCTGTGTGAAGGCGGGGACGTAGAGCTGGTGCTCGAACCTCGAAACATATCTTGGTGTTTGCGTTTGATCCACTTTCTCTAACTCTCTCTTTTATATTGTGCCTTGCATTAATTCATATTGATCATTCATATATACATGCTTGGTTGTGTTTGTTTGTGTGCCTCATTTGTGTCTAACCAAGAGAGCTTCATATAGCACCTCAACTCTTATTTAGCGGAATTCAGAGGAGTTAGTCCAGAGCCATTCACCGAAAATTCGGTTACACTTGTTGGTTACACTAAGTGTGTTGCATTAAGTTTTTAACTTCCGCATTTTGTTCATTACATTAGCCGTACACCTATTCACCCCCTCTAGGTGTACTTTCAATTGGTATCAGAGCCTACGCTCCTGATATTAGGTTTAACCACCTAGGAGTGTGATCTTGGTTGCTAATTTACATTTGCATTTGCATTTACATACATATAGTTTGCACTCATGGATGTCCCTCCCATGTTTGATATCTCTAAAATTGATATATGGAAGGTTATAATGAGTTGCCATTTAAAAGCCCTAGGTTACAAAGTTTACCTTACCATTACCAAGAAATCCTACCTTAGTGATAGCAAGCATATAGGGGCCAATGCACTAGCCCTAAAGGCACTTAGAGCATCTCTTGATAAAGAATATTTACATGTGTTTTCTCATTATGATTCCGCTTTTGCAGTGTGGAACATTTTGACATCTCCCAAGCTACAAACGATTATCAATAAGAAGAGGAAATCTAGTCGAGACAAGTCCGACGAACATTGCTTCATGGTCCAAGGGAATGACTCCCTTGAGGTACATTCGGATACTCAACTAGATATTAGTACTAGTTCATATTGCAATGAGTGTATGGATGCACATGCCTTAAATAATGAACTAGCTAAAATTGTGAAAATTTAATTTCAAATATAAACTTTTCAAAAAGGATAGCTTTGGATTAAAAGAAGAAAATAAAAATTTATCTTCTAGACTTGAGATTGCTTTGCAAGAAAGGGATGAGATTTCAAGTGAACGTGACTCACTTTGATCTTGCCCTAAATGAAAATAAGATTTTGAAAAATAAAAATGATTGCAATGAGGTTTTGAAGAAAAATGAGATGTTGTCTTCAAAACTTGATTTTGTTGTAAAAGAAATGATTCTTTGAAAAACAAATTATTTCTATTTCAAAGGATTTGGATTGATGTCTAATGAAAACATTTCTTTGAAAAGGGATTTAGACACACATGTTTGCCATGCTAGTGTAGCTTCATCATCTAACTTACCTATTGCATGCATCTCTTCTATAATTGAAAATGATATTTGCTTGTTAAAGAAGAGTGTTGACTGTTTGGGCTCCACTTTGAGCCATTGTGCCATGAACTATACACGTTTGGAATCTTTGTTTCGAAAGAAGCAAGTTCCTCCTATGCATGCACACAAACCACGGCATACACATGCTCCTTACGGCCACACTCATAACACTTTCTATGCTCATGTGTACACTTGTACACATTGTGGACGTAAGGGCCACCTTGCTAAATTTTGTTATGAAAAGATAAATAATTCAAATTTAGCAAATAAGTTTGTTTGGGTTAAGAAAGGTGCTAACCCCCATGGACCCAAAAGAGTATGGGTACCAAATACCACTCCAATTTTATTTGATGTAGGTGTGAGCTCTCGCTTGACGTGAGAGTAATGGTGCCTTGAGGTGGATGCGTTCCGAGCTTAATGGTGACAATTTGGATGCATCACTTTCAAGGGGAGTTTGGTGGGAGGACCACCTTGGTTTGGAGACATAGAGATGTACCCTCATGATTTTTGGTAACATCTCTAACTCCAATTATGTTTACATGCCTGTAGCTTGTTCATTTTTAGCATGTTTTGATGTTTCATGATCAGTATGTTATATGCCATGATATTTAGATTAGTGATATACATGATTAGTATTTGAGACACCCATGTTTATATGGACCCATATTTTGTGTTCTCACATTTGTTTTAACGATTATGTATATCATAGATCTAATGCATGTGCATTTACATAAAATCATATGAGTTTTTGTTTAAACTTTTGCACTTCGTGTTTTGATTACATGTTTAGATGTTAGTTTTCTTTAAAACTTGGATATGTACTTGTACAACTAGTGAGCCACAAATAATTTATTATCTGTTTGTGCTTGATTGCTCATTTGTACTTATTAGATGTACTAGTATAGCCTAGTTTTGATGATTCATGTATTTTGACTTGTATTCCCATCTTGTACATGTTTTTTCATGTTTATGTTTAAACTTCATGTATATGTCTATTTGTCTAAACTAATAGTTATACATATACATCCTTGAGCCACTTGCCTTCATGCATATACTTTTGTGGACTCATTATGTTTGGATATGTATGTACTTTAATTTGTACAAAACATACATATACCTTGAAGGATTCTAGTTTTAATGATTTTCATATCTTTCATGTTTTAAGGAATTTCACTTTGAGCTTATTGCCAATTTTCATAATTATGTTTTTCACATAACTCTTATACACTCACTTTACTTAATGTTTTCTCATGATTTTATTTCATGAGTATGATATGTGCCTTATAGATTTTGAGTGTTGATGATCGGTGACTTACATATTTTTTCATGAAATATATTTTTATTTTATTCCTTACTTGAAGGATTTTGTACTAGTTTTCAAAATTTTCATATAACTAGTTTGTATTCTTCATATGGTAGAGTTTTCAAACCCCTACCCATCAAAGGGCGGTTGGTTGGGCGACCATGCCTTGTATGCTCATTATTGAAAATCTATTTAAACATGTGCATGAATAGGTGGTAGGAAGTATGAGTTATACACTTGATTCTCATTATAGTTTCAATTAATTGAAAAACACCTAGAGGGGGGGTGAATAGGTGTTTGTGCTAATCTAAAACTTAATGCAAAACTAAGTGCGCTAAATGCGGAAGCTAATGCAAATTATGCACAAACTAATACAATACAACAAGTGTAGCCGAATTCCCCTTGCGAGGCTCTGGACTAACTCCCCTTGATTCCCCTTGAAATGGGTTGAGGCGCTATGTGAAGCTCTTGTTGGATGAGTATAAGTTGGGCACACACACACAAGCAATCCAAGCAATGTGCACACACAATCAAGCCAAGCAATCAAGGATATAGCAATATGAATTATGCAAGGCACAACACAAGCAAATAAATATGATATGACAAGATGAATTATGCTCAACACAAGCAAATATGATATGAATGAGTATGATGCTTTGCACAAATGTAAAGAGAGAGTTTAGAGACAAGTGGATCAAACGCAAACACAAAGATATGTTTCGAGGTTCGAGCACCCTTGCTCTACATCCCCGCCTACACCACCGCGTAGGATTTCCAATCCACTATACCGTCCACCGAGGACTCCCACCGAGGGAACCTTCACCGAGAAGGATTTGTACAACAATGGAGTACTAACTCCTCTCTCAAACAAACACCTCCTCACACAAGAGGGGTAGGCCCTTAGCCAATACAACCACAACAACCAACACCTCTACGGAGAGGGTTTACAACCAAAACTCCACCTCTCACAAGAGGGAGCAAACCACAAGCCTCAACCTCTACCAAAGAGGGAGCAAACTCCAACCCAATACAACAACCTCAACCTCTACCAAAGAGGGAGCAACCAAGAAATCAAGGGTTTACAACAAGTGGTATATCTCAACCACAAACCTCTTTCCTTTTTCCACAAGTACAAGATCCTAATAGAATAGGATAGAAGATATAGCTCAAGTGTGGAAAACACAAGTGTTTTGATCAAAGAAAATCTCTTAGGAAAATACCAAAATGATATGGAGATAAAGAACAAGAAATCAATTCCCAAAACTTGTTTTCTTTGAAAATAACAAAACACTTAAAAACAATTAAGATTGATCTTTTGCACTTAAAACTCTTTTGAAAACTCTTTTAAAACACTGAAGAAGTCAGGAAAAATTTGCTCTAAAAACTTGGCCAAAAACCCAAAGAGATGGGGTTTATATAGGCCCATCAGAAAACTAGCCGTTGGCTGAGCTGGCAGCCTGACAGGCTGCCGGTCGACCGACCCGGTCGACCGCCAACGGTCAGAAATATGACCGTTGGGCAACTGCGGTCGACCGGCCCGGTCGACCCAAACAAACAGAGAGCAGAGCTCTCAGACCCGGTCGACCGACTCGGTCGACCGTCCCAGTGACTCCAAACGTGCACAGATCTGTGCACGTCCGGTCGACCGGCCCGGTCGACCGGACATCAGCCAAGTCGACTAATAACCTGGCTTAGTCGACTGGTTGAGTCTGGAACTGAAAACTGGATCAGAAAACTTGGAAAAATATTTTATAAAAATCTTTTAATACTTCTAAAAATCACCAAAATATTTTTATCATTTTATATCAAAACTCAAACAAGTGATAAAAGTTTCAAGACATGTATCAACATATTCAATTCATTTTTGTGTCTTGCCAATTTTATCAAAAACAAAACTTGTATTTTATCAAACTTGATTTTTCAATAGGAAATCTGTTTTCCTAAAACTTATAGAAATACAAAAACATGATATTTGAACATTATTAAGCATGATGCATATAGACATAGGTCTAATACACATTCAACAAATATATCATAGTTTTTGTCTTTAATTTCAAAAGTATGTTTTATACCAAAACATAAAACTACATGAATAGGTATGTCAAACTAAGTTTGTATAAGTCATATAAGCATGTATGTATATCTAGAACATATCTAATATACATAGAATAAAGTAAACTTGTTTGATCAAACTATTCATGAAAACCAAATTCAAAACATAAAACGTTGTGTATGTGCACTTGAGCATATCAACTATACTAAGCTTTACAAATTGGATCTAAAACACACTAAACTAAACTATGGATACCTAAGTCTTCTTGATGATCTTCATCTTCAAGTAGACTTGCTCCAAAACTCCATCCATGGGCTAGGCAATGTGTGATCTTGACGCTTTGGCCCTGGAAACATCATGAAAAGCTCCTAAACACCTTGTTGAAGCTAATCACCAACTAATATCTTGGTTAAAGATCTGAAACTTAAACAACACAAATTATAGTAAACATAACTACATGAGTTAATCATTATCAAAACTAGAGTGGAAGGCCTTTGGGCCACATTAATATCATTGTATTTTTTCAATTGGTATCACTATTGACATTCTTTTTGTATACTCATATATATATTTTTATATATGTATGCTTGCACTCAAATAGTATCAATTTTGATTGGTATTCAATTTTTCATACATATATATGTGTTGTTTGTGCTTACTATATCTCTATATCTATGAGCACAAATTTTGATTATGCTAAGCTTGATTCCTTAAATGACAATTGTATTTCAATTGATTATTTTTCAATTGGTATCTTATACAAGCTTATGCATCATTTTGTTTGGTATTTCATAAAGAGGGAGAAAATTCATGTTTTTACCTTTCAATTGGTTTTGTTTACAAGTGGTATTGATTTTTACTCCCATACTTTATGATGGAAAATAATTAAAAATGATATTGATTTTTATTTGGTATCATACGCTCCTAATGAAAATTATTTTCAATTGATATATGCTTCATTTTCAATATTGGTATCAAAAATATTAAATTGACATTATCCTCTATTTGGTATCTTTATTGCAAAATGAGTTTAATGTTTAGCCAAAAAGATTGGTTTATGTTTTTCAAATTAGTATCAAAAGTGTAGAATTTTTTCATTTGATATAAAGATTAACTATATGTTTATATCTTTCAATTTAGTATCAAAATTTTGGTATATTCAAAATGTTTAGTTTATTTTCAATTGGTATCATCATTTGGTATTATGATATTTTTATGTATACCTTTGCACTAAATTGATATATTTTTTTTTCAATTGGTATCATAATGTTTTGATTTGATTTCACCCCTTGTTGATTTTTGTTTCAGACAAAAAGGGGGAGAACATTGTTTTATTGTTTACTTTAACCCCTTTGTTGATGATTGACAAAAAGGGGAGAAATATTTTAGTCTATATGCATGTTTATCAAAAGCATATTGTTTTGTTGTTTTTATTGGTATCAAGAACATGTTTTGATATTGTTTTTTTTTTGTATCAAGAGTTCTTATTGAAGTTTTTATTGGTATCAAGAGCAACATTTTTTTAAGAATTTTTATTGGTATCAAGAGCATGTTTATTTGGTATCAAAAGCATGTTTATTTTTATATCATTCATGACATATCTTTATTGTTTATTACTATGCATGAGTTAAGGGGGAGCTTCTTTGAAGCTTAACTTTAATTCATGCATATATAACTCTATGAGTTTTGTCATCATCAAAAAGGGGGAGATTGTTGGCCCAGAAGCCTTCCACTCTAGTTTTGATGATGATTAACTCATGTAGTTATAGTTTACTAATAATCTTGTGATATTTAGTTTCAGATATTTGATCAAGATATTAGTAGGTGATTAGCTTCAACAAAGGTGTTTTGGAGCTTTCACATGATGATTCAAGAGCCCAAGCGTCAAAGTTCATATCTAGCACTAGGTTGGAGTCAAGCTCGGTGAATCGCGTTTGGATCGAGTCGACTTGGAGACGGCCTTCTACAAGAAGGCTTCGTTTTGTTTAGTTAAGATTTAGTTTAGATCCATTGTAAAGATTAGATAGTGTAATATGCTCAAGTTCACAACACACACACTTGTTTAAAGTTTCATGTTTATTGGTTTTTGATTTTTAGTTTAACCGATCTTGATTTTCATGAATAGATAGTATCAAAACAAGTTTACATGGTTTAATGTATATTAGAATTGTTCTATGTACATAAACTTATTTTGATAGTCTATTTCATGAGTTTGGTGTTTTATATTTAAACAAAACTTATTTTCAGATTTAATATCAAAAACATAGATATAATTATTTACATGTATATTAGATTCTATCCATATACAATATGCTTCAAAGTTGTTTAAATATCATGTTTTTGTATTTACATGAGTTTTGGAGAAAACGTTTTCCATTTGAAAAATTCAAGTTTTAGAAAATACGATTTTTGTTTTAAGGCAAAATTTCAAAGACACAAAAATGGTTCAAATAGTTTGAAATACGTGTTGAATTTTTCACACATGTTTGTATTTCAAAGATAATATAAGAACTGATTTTTGTGAAATTTATGAGATTTTATGGGATTTATTTGATAATAAAAGCCAAGTTTTTAAATCTTGAAAAATACATGCCTGGCTCTGGCGGTCGACCGGGACGGTCGACCGGACCAGTAGTCGGTCGACCGACCCGGTCGACCGATGTGCACAAGACGTGCACAAAGGCCAAGTGATTTGGCCGGTCAACCGTGCGGTCGACCGACTGAAGTCACCCCACTCTCGGTGGGGGCGATCGACCGGGCGGTCGACCGTGAGCTTTGGCTCGGTCGACCGGGCGGTCGACCGCTGGGCTCAACAGTCAAAAATTGGCTGTTGGCTTGACCGTTGGCCAGTCGACCAGCCGGTCGACCGGAAGGGCATTCTGGCTCTTTCCAGCTGCCAACGGGCAGATTTCTTGGGGTTATAAATACCCCATTTAAGAGCTGTTTTTAAACAAGTTTTTCAAGGGCTTTAATTCTGATCTCTAAAAAGTTTTTGCTTCATTTGAAAAGAGAGTTTTGGGCTTTAAAGTTTACATTTGATTTGGTAATTTTCTAGGGTTTGGAAAATCAAAGAAAAGTGATTTTGGGAAAAGTGTTTTTGTTCATCTTCTTCATCCTTATTTCTAGTTTTTCCCAAAAATTTTCTTTGAGTATTTATTTTCCATTCCTTTTGGTTTTTCTCATACTTGAGATTATCATTTCTATCCTATCTATAGGATCTTTGTTTAGTGAGAAAAGATTGGGTTTGTGGTCTTTGTGATCACCTTGAGTTGTAAACCTTTTTTTCCTTGTTATTGAATCCCTCTTGTGTAGAGGTGAGTGTGGAGGTTGGTTTGGAATCCCTCTAAGTGTAGAGGAGATTGTGGTTGTTGTCTAAGTGCCTATCCCTCTATTGTGAGGTTGATATTGTGGTGGCTTTGTGCCTAGCCTCTAAGTGTAGAGGTTGTGTTGTATTTGAGAGAGGAGTTGTGTACTCCCAATTGTAATTGCCCAAATCCTCAGTGGAGGTTCCCTGTGTGGGAAGTCCTGAGTAGACGAGTTAGTGGAAATTCTTCTGTGTGAAGGCGGGGACGTAGAGCTGGGTGCTCGAACCTCGAAACATATCTTGGTGTTTGCATTTGATCCACTTTCTCTAACTCTCTCTTTTATATTGTACCTTGCATTGATTCATATTGCTCATTCATATATACATGCTTGGTTGTGTTTGTTTGTGTGCCTCACTTATGTCTAACCAAGAGAGCTTTATATAGCACCTCAACTCTTATTTAGAGGAATTCAGAGGAGTTAGTACAGAGTCCTTCACCGGGAATTCGGCTACACTTGTTGGTTACACTAAGTGTGCCGCATTAAGTTTTTAATTTCGCATTTTGTTCATTAGATTAGCCGTACACCTATTCACCCCCCTCTAGGTGTACTTTCAGTACAAGTATAAATACAAGTTTTAATAAAAGTTCCATCTAAACATGTAATCAAAACATGATGTGCAAAAACATAAACAAACATAATCATTAGGTTAAATGCGCGTATTTTAGAACTAGGATATACACAATACCTATAGTATAGTGAGAACCCAAAAAATAGTCCATATGAACATGGGTGAATCTTAAAAACTATCAATGTATATCACATGTCTTATAACATTGAATTTAATATAATGAACATTAAAACATGACATGCTTAAAATCAATAATATAAAAGCGTGTAAACAAAATAGGAGTTAGAGATAGTTATCAAAACCAATGAACCAATCTTTAGGTCTCCAAATCATGGTGGTCCTCTCACCAAACATCTCTTGAAAGTGATGCATCCAAAAATATGATCTTTAGGCTCGGATCGCATCACCATCAAGGCACCAATACCCTCACGTCAAGTGAGAGCCCACACCTACATCAAATACAATAAGAGTGGATTTTGGTACCCATACTTTCTTGGGTCCAAGGGGGTTAGCACTTTTCCTGACCCAAATAAACTTATTTGCAAAATTTAAAATATTTATTTTTCATAAGAAAATTTTACAAGGTGGCCCGTACTTCCACAATGTGTACAAGTGTACACATCACCATACACGGTGTCATGTGAGTGAGCACGTGTATGTCGTGTGTGCATGAATATGTGGAGTATGTTTCTTATGAAACATGAATTTCAATCGTGGGTGGTTCATGACACATTGGCTCAAAGTGAAGCCCAAACAATCTACACTCTTCTTCAAAATACAAATATCATTTTCAATGATTGAAGAAGAAGTGGAGCATGAAACATATTTATCAATAGAAGATGAATTTAGCATGACAAACATGGGAATCAAAATTATTTTTCAAAGAATTATTTTCTTTGAAACTAAATCTAGTTCTTTTGAAATTAAAACAATTTTGTTTTTCAAAGAATCATTTCCTTTTAAAACAAAATCAAGTTTTAAAGACAAAATCTCATTTTTCTTCAAAACATGATCAAAATTATTTTTATTCTTTAACAACTCATTTTCTTTTAAATTAAGGTCAAGTTGGGTTTTTAATGAATCTTTTTCATTTGAAACCTCAACCCTCTATTGCAAAATCATGTTTAGTTTAGAAAACAAATTTTTATTTCTTCTTTTAATTCAAAACTCTTGCTTTTCAAACTTTGTACTTTGAGAACAAGTTTTCACAAAACATGGATAGTTCTTCATTTAAAACATGTGCATCCATAGCATGATCATCATTTGAAGAACTTGACAATCATCTAGTTAGGTATCCGAGTTTACCTCAAGGGAGTCATTCCCTTGGACCATGAAGCAAACTTGGTCAGACTCATCCACAATGGCTTCTCTCTCCACATTATTTTTTCATTTGTTGCTCAAGAGAGGTCAATGTGTTCCACACTGAAAAAGTGAAATCACAATAAGAAATAATAGAAAGATGTTCTTTGCCAAGTGTGTGCCTAAGTGCCCATAAGGCATGTGCATTAGCCTCAATGTACTTTTCATTACCAAAGTAGGTTTTCTTGGTAGTAGAAAGATAAACATTCAAACCTAGGGCTTTAAGATATGCACGCATCTTAAACTTTTACATATCAATGTTGGAAACATCGTACATGGGAGGAGTAAGGAAATCCATGAGTATATAAACTATATGTGTGCAAATGTAAATCTAGATTAGCTATCCAAGGATCTCACTCCTAGGTGGTTAAACTGAATATCAAGAGCGGAGGCTCTGATACTAATTGAAATACACCTAGAGGAGGGGTGAATAGGTGTACTAGTTAATCTAGGGAAAATGATGCGAAATTAAAACTAATTATGTAAACTAACACTATTATGCTAAACACACCAAGTATAACCGAAGAGTGTAGCTGAATTCTCCGTGAAGAGCTCTGGAGCTACTCCTCTAGATTCCTCTAAATTAAGAGTTGAGGTGCTTTAACAAGCTCTCTTGGTTGAACATAAGTGTGGGCACACACAAAGTATATCTAGCATATGAATATGAACAATGTAAAGCAATGCAAGATATAAAGAGAGATAGAATTGAGAGATAGTGGATAAAATGCAAACATTGAGATATGTTTTGAGGTTCGAGCCACTGCTCTACGTCCCCGCCTTCACATAGAAGGATTTTCACTATGTCTACACAGGACCTTCCACAAAGGGACCTCCACTAAGGAATAACAACTCAACACCGGGAGTACACAACTCCTCTCTCTAACACCAACACCTTTACACAAGAAGGAAGGCACAAAGCTAAAGCAAAGAAAAGATTTACATCTTAGTGATCCTATGATCACAAACTCTCTTGGTGAACTCAAAGGATCACAAACAATTTTCTTTGAAACAAAGATCCCAAAGATAGGTATAGAATTGATAGCTCAAGTGTGAGAAAACAAAGTATTTTGAAAAAGAAAACACTTGGGAAAAACTCTAGATAAGATATAGAAATTTTGGACAAGAACTAGAACCCCAAAACTTGTTTTCTTTTGATTTTCCAAAAACTTTGAAACAAAATAAAGATAGAGATTTTTGGCACTAAAACTTGTTTTTAAATAAAACTTGTTTTTAAAACTTGCTAAAAACACTTGAGAAGATGAAAAAATTGTTATTAAAAATATTAGTTAAAAATGGCCTCAAAGGACCCATATTTGTAGGGGCTGAAAATATTGCCGTTAGGGTCCCGGTCAAGTCAAAACTGACCTGTCGGTCAACCACTTGCTCGACCAGCCAACGGTCAGATTTTTGACCATTGGGCCTATCGGTCGACTGGCCGGTCGATCGCCTAAGGCAATTTTCCTGTCGGTCGACTGCCCGGTCGATCGAGGCTAGAACCAGAGAGTGAACTCTCTGGTCGGTCGACCGCATGGTCGACCGGGGCCAGATCCAGAGAGCAAGCTCTCTGAAACGGTCGACCATCCGGTCAACTGGTGATTAGTCTCTAATATTGCATAATTTTTATCACATCTGCATATTTATTTTGTATCAAATTATGCTAATAAAGTTTTGCTTGCTTGATCCTAAGTTCATGGTCTGCAATGCAGAAGAAGACCCTAAATCACCATTTAATGGGTGATTAAAAGCCTACCAAATAGTCATTGACCTTAGGAGGAGATTCTGTCAGTCCAGAGAGATCAAATCAAAAATTCAGAAGATCCAGCTGATAGGGGACAGAAGGGATGGCACGCAGCAGGAGGCCAGGCGCGTGCTGCCCTAGCAGGGCCGCAGAAACGCGGCCTGGGCCGGTTTCCAAGCCGTACAGCACGGATGCGCACGTGCCTGGCATCCGCGTTGGGACAAAAATGCAATTTTGTTAAGTGCAGGGGTCAAAATGTTAAATAATTTACAGTCAATTCAGAGAAGGTTGAAGCCAGTTGGGACGAAAATGCAATTTTGTTAAGTGCAGGGGTCAAAATGTAATTTGACATGAAATAGTTTTTCTGTGTAATTGAATAATCGTTATGAACTTCTTTGTAAAATGATCGAACTCTAAGTCTATAAATAGCCATATAAGGGTAGGGTTTGTAGGGGCTGCCTTTTGTTTTGGCCATTTTCTTTTCCCTAAGTTTTTAATTTTACGAACGGCTGTTCCCCTGGTTCTGAGTTCTGATTTTTTTTATTTTCATTTTTAATTCTTTTAATTATCCTTCAATTAGTGCATACCTAGGTGGCCTCGTTTCGCGTGAGTGGAGGCGAGCTGACCGGATTTCTCCATTGTGTGGCGTGCGTGTATGTGACATTGTGAGCAATCTCGTGTTGCGTGTGAGCTGCAGCATTGATCCACAATTTCTATTCCTGTAGCGCACAAAGGGGCGGCTTCTTTGTTGCGTGTAAAAACGAGCGGAGCAGAAGAGGGAACAGCATGGAAAGTGGGGTCCACACTCCCTCTCTCCCTTTCTTCTCTTCACTATAGCACAAGGGAACGGTGTTTTCCTTGGTGGGGTCCACTTGCCTGCAATTGGCTGCGGGGTTTTTTGGCTTGGCTGCAAATTTCTGCAAAGAAGGCATGAAGCCTTCTTCACAAGTGTGAGTTATTCTAGCGAGTGAGGTCCACTTGCTTCTTCATTTGTGCATTGGCCGCAACCATCTGTGTGCAAGAGGCAAGTGGTTACCGTTTAATTAATGAGTAATTAATTTAATTTAGTTAATTAATTGCGCTAGCTATTAACTGTGGTTTTATTAATTTATAGGGATTAATTTAGTTAGTTAAGTACATACTTATATTATTTCTTTATTTATTAGATTATTTTGTTTTTAAGTGCACCATGATTAACTAAGTCATTACAAGTCTATAGGGTAGATGAACTTAGGCTAGACTATCTTATGATCATCCGTTAGATCTCCTATTTAGGGTTGTGCACACCGATTGACCTAACACTTTTAGAAGATTATTTCTAAAACAACTAGGTATTTGATATGCTATGTATCTGGGGTTAATTGTTCATGCTTAGAGTTTTATTGCATTTCTGCTATATGTTTAATTTAGTTAATTTACCTTTGATGGATCATGTAACTGGACCCTATACTTAGATCTAGTATTCAGACTTAATTTGCCTAATATAAAAGGAGATTGGGCGAGTGACAACAGGCCAATATAGAGACTTACATTGACCATATGAACAGTAGCTTAGGGGAATCGAACCAAGGTGCTTAACCTTCTTCTGATTGATTACACATTCTAATCTGACATTTTAGCCCTAACCTGTTTACTAGATCTGCCTAACTAGTGCTAGAACAATAAAAAAAATACCTTCCCTATGGATCGACCCTCAAGTGCTACAAATGATCAGTCGTGCAATTGCGGTAATTTAAAAAAGGAGAGCGAAATCTCCCCATCCAGCATATATGTTTAAAGTACAAGAAATATTTATATGTATGTACCAGAGCAAAATAATATAGATATGATTCATACAAAACAATGAGAATACAAAATAAATTTTTATTAAAAAATTATGTATATCTCATAACTGAAGTACATTTTGATACTAATTGTAAGTGAAACATGAAATGCATTTTGATATCAAAATTATCAATTGAAATTAATGTATAAACTTGTAGATAGACCAATAAACATTTAGAATTAAATCATACTTAGCATAAACATTTTGTGTTTTAAATATATGCAAAGACATTGTAAAGCAAGCACAATAAAAATCATATATATGTATATATGAAAATATCACTTGAAATTTGGTGCATACATATATAGAAAAATAAAATATGAGTATACAAAAGGAATAGATCATGAAAATTATGTATAACTCATAACTACCACCCTATTCATGCATATGATAAAAGATAGTCAATAGGACATACAAGGTATGGTTGCCAAACCATCCGCCCTTTGCATGGTAGGGGTTTTCAAAAATAAGATTTGAAAATTATTTTGGCATAGTTTGTAAAACACTACCACATTGAAGAATAATAAAACTAGTTTTATGATAATTTTGAAAACTAGTACGAAATCCTTTAAATAAGGAATAAAAAATATATATATTCATGAAATATACATATCACACAAGAGTTGTCACTCATGATCTATAAAGCTCAAAATGTGCTTATGAAACGAAGTCATGAGTAAACAAAAAAAAATGTGAGTATACAAGAATCATGTAAATGACAAATTCATGAAAATAAATATGAAAATCGTCAAAACTAAAATTTTCATCAAAGCTAAACAAGCTTCAAGGTATATGTATGTTTTGTCGAAACTAAAAGTATACATACATACCCCAAACACAAACGGGTCCATGATAGAATTTTGCATGAAAGCAAATGACTCTAGAATATACATGTATATCTATTAGTTATAGACAAAATTGACATATACATGAAGCTATCATTTTTTATAAAAACATATACAAAAATAGGAAAAATAAGTAAAGATGCATGAATCTTCAAAACAAGGTTATATGATCAGGATAAAATCAGCACTTGAAAATGTGTGTTTTGTAAAATCAGTATAAAAGCGTGTGTTCAAATGTTCCCTCAATACTTTCGTTATAGTATTGACTCAACAGAACGAATCCACAGGGACGAAAGATGATAGAAGCATTAACAGTCCGTTTACGTGTTATGTTAATAAGTTCTTCTTTGTTAAAGAATGAGAAAAAGAAAAAGAAAAGAAATACAGAAGTAATATGTGAAGAAGGCGATAAAATGGCGATGTAAAAACAAAAGAGAAGTGGTTGTGGAGTCGGTAAAATAAAAGGAAGAAAGGTGAAGTGAAAAGCGAAATGATTTAAGAAGTGGGTTTGAGAACAAAAAGAAGATGAACTAGTGGTGAAGAAAAATGAAACAAAGGTGAACTAAGAGAAGTGATGAAAACAATGATAAAAAGATTTTGAAAATTGTTTGTGAAACAAAGTAAAGAAAAGAAAAAGGAAAACAATGAAAGAAAAACTCGTGGCTACTAACTACTAATTGCTCCACTAACATGCTAACCTCTTAGTGATAGTTGTCTCATATGGATTTTTGGCCATCACTAGTCCTCGACTTCAAGAGACAATACAAAGCATGGTATAAAAATGGTTACTCATATTCAAAACTTGCATCAAGAGTAAGCTAATACAAATCTTAGATCATCATAACCATTAGAAGCAAGCATGAAATAATAGAGAGTTAGCTTGGTTAGCATGTAAGCAAGCTAGATGTTAGAATCCATCATCATGAGCCATCAATGACTCTTGCAAGAGCAAGACCTTGTAGATGCTATTAGAATCATATGGATTATCAAATAAGAGGTTATATGATTAGTGGTTAGTAGTTAGATTGCCATAAGAAAAAAAACTAGCTAAGCATCATGTAGAAGATTACAATAGAGAAGAGCAGGCTAATACAAATTTTAGATCACAAAAATATTAGAAGTAAGCAGGAAATAAGAGAACTAACTTGATTAGCAAGTTAGCAAATTACATGTTAGAATCTATCATCATGAGTCATCAATGGCTCTTGCAATAGTAAGACCTTTTAGATGATATTAGATTCACGTGGATTATCAAGAAGAGGTTAGATGATTAGTGATTAGTAGTTAGATTGCCATGAAATGAAAGTTAGCTAGTCATGTTAGAGGTTAGAGAAGAACTCATTGAAGAAAGGAGGAAGATTACATAGATTGTCACTATCTCTTACATTAATCTCTCATTAAATCATCTCCGCCCTAATACATGAAACTAAAAGGAAATGAAAATACAAAAGAAAGAAGAAGAAAAGAAGAACACCTACACTACACTACACTAAAAGAGGGAAATCCTAGGTACTACTCTCCATCCCCTCGTCTCAGGTCTATAAATGCAGTTTTTAAAGGCATAGGAAGGATCTGGAAGGGGAGACAAAGCCACGCGTCAAAAATCAAACATGGGCCCACCAAAAAGCCGCGGCAGCCCAGAGGAAATGCGGTAATATTTGGGCTAATTGCCCTGAATTTTGGTCACGTGGTTCGTCTGACTTCTAGCACCTTCTTTATATATCTGATTTGTAATATTTGGACGTGTATTTCTCCAGAAACATCTTCAAATGCGGGATCTAATGCATCTTCTAGAAGCTCTCTAGCTTGGCCTCTAAGAAATCCAGATTAATTAACCAAAATGGGTATAATTAAGCTTTTATCACCTCTATGCCCTTCTAGTCTTGATTATCTGCAAAAGAGACTAAGAGACGGGTAAGAAGCGTCATTTTTATCATATATCAGTAGGAAAATGTGATATAAAAGTACAATTTTGTAGACTAATCACACCCCTACACTTATCTTTTGCTCATCCCGAGAAAAATAAGAAAAAGAAAAAAAATTAACCTAAGAATGTTATCACATCACTTTCACAGGTGACGCGATTACACTAAGCATGTCAAACAAGCCGTAAAGCCTCAGTGTTGTCTCATGAGGGCTTTCAGCGGATTGCACCCACAAAATTCATAAAGAAAGAGGACAAATGTTAGTGTTTGAAAATGTATTTTGAAGGAGAGACAAGTTTTCAAAATATTTTTGTAAAAATTTAAGCGATCTAAGATCATAAGTCCACCAAAAATTATTCTCCCTTAAACTTAGTCTAGAAGCAAGATTTTAACTTTAATTAAGGTAAAAATTCAAAATTGGAGAGAATAATTTTATCTTTCATAAAACTTAGATAATATGCACTTTGTGATAGTATAAATTTTTGGTATTTCAACTCTAATCATCAAGCAATTTATTTATAACTATATATTTTTATTTTTTTCTTCTCTTAGTTTTCTTAGGCTTTCTAGTTTACCCGGGTAGTGAGCCTTTAATCAATGACTCCTAGACCAGGTCTTAGGGCACCAGATGAGAAAACATCCCTTGAGTTTAAGGACTCAAGTAAATAAGGCCACAAAC
Organism: Agave tequilana; assembly: GCA_038442645.1. NCBI lineage: Eukaryota > Viridiplantae > Streptophyta > Magnoliopsida > Asparagales > Asparagaceae > Agave > Agave tequilana. The sequence continues at coordinate 26,120 of JAVJIF010017575.1, forward strand.
TAAGGGGGATTATTTGTTTCTTTTGACAACTGTTCGGCGTGAATAATCATACTTCTTGAGGCATAGTTATCCAGCTTTAATAAGTGACCTTTTAATATATATATATATATATTTTTTATTTTTGCTTTATGGCATTTTTCCTTGTCTCCATCCTAAAAATGTATAAGTATGAAGTGCATACTATCTAAGACAAAAAAATTCAAGATAAAATTATCTTTCCAATCTACCTTACTTAACCTATAATCTTAGATAAGATCTATTATTTCGACTAGGTTTAAGATGTCATAATTAAGGCTTCCTTAGTTTCTAAGATCATCTTAATTTTCTTAAAAATAGATAAAAACTTTGTCTGATATTTCAAAAAGTTTTTAAAGAAAAGGAAAAATCCTATACAAAAGAAAAATTCTAAGAATATCCTAAAAATGAAAACCAAAGAAAATTTAAAAACTCTATATTAGTATACCCTCCCCGACACTTATCTCATGCATTGTCCTCAAGGCATCGTGAATGTATGTATGCATGAAACAAATAGAGAAGGAAGGAGAATTCACCTTAAGGTTTTGGTTCCGGTGGTGGCTTGCTTGGTCCACGAAATGGACCCAATCCAATTTGCTTGGAGTTCGGAGGAACCCACCAATAACCTCTATGATACGACCCACTAAAATGATGTGCGCGTGAATGATTTTTATTAAAATTTTATCCCATATAATTTTTAAATTTTTAAAATAATTTTAGAGTCATTATTATTAACACCCTTGTCCCAAAATGGATTGTGAAATGACAGAATAATTGATATGGACTCAATAAGTACAGGAACTATGATCGACTCAGGAAATTTACTGAAGTTAAGTGAAGGTTCTGGAGTCAAAATTTGTTTAGGAAGTGGGTCCAAATCAAGAAGTTGAAACTCTAGTCCACATTTATTTTCTCACAATGGAATGTGACTTCCTAAGATTAGTGATTCAAGTTCAAGAATGACAGGTATGGGAATCAAAACTGACTCTAAAATGTTGCTCAAATTGGGTAGCAAAATAGGAGACAATATTAATTCTGGAATTTGAACTGGATCACAAATTTTAGAATTTGGGTCACATTCTTCTTTGGGTCAATTTATAAAAATGAGAACTTGCCAATTTTTCAATGGAACTTTCAAAAGTATGGTATTGATCAAGTCCAATATGATGATCATCAAAGATGGCTGATTCAATTTCACGATGTATGGGCACAGGATTCAATGCTGGCTCCAGAAAAGGATTGAAATTAGGTAAAGACACTAGAGTCATTATTGAATCAGGAATTGAAATTGAATTACCAAGTTGAGGTTCATGATCACATTAATGCTCAAGTCCAATTTCAGAAAAGGATAACTTGCCAAAATATCAATGTGGTTCTTAAAATTCTAATTTTGGTCAAGTTCAAATGGGTGTGCTGAAATTGAATCTTGCTTTCCAAAACAACATGATTCTTTCGCTCTAACAGAATGGTTAGCGACATCAGGAATGGTCAAAGGGAGAATGGAGAGTTTTGACTATTATATCTATGTCATGATTATGAGCGATTTGAGCCTGACTCATGACTTCAAGCAGCTTTTCATAGTCGAATGACTGATCATTTTTTGCGATTGGGCTTAAAAAGATGAAGATTTATTTAAAAATTGTGATGAAATCATAAGTCAATAAGATTTTGTGATTGTTGCTCAGACTCACGCATACTCATTTTCAAGATTGATGGTTTTCTATTTGAATTGATGATGTGTATGAATCTTGATTTTTAAAACAACAAGAGTCCTGGGTCAAATCAATAGAGTTAGAGATATTTGAATTGGTCAAAAATTGATAAGAAAGAGTTTTCTCATTCCTATAAATGTTGACTAATTGACTCAATTGTGTTTCAAACCTATCGATAGACTGAATAGAAGATTTATGAAATTGTGGCACAGACTCCTGCAAGATTTCTATACTCCTTTTAGATATAATTTTTCTTCAAGTGGATGTTCTAGAAAGGGAGTGTAGGAATCTTGGTTTTAAAAAATTTGTGAAGAGTGTGAGTCCAACATGTTTTGATATTATCGCACAGACTCACGAAAGCATTCCATACTCGTTTTCAGGGCAGATGGGTTGTTCATTTTGAATAGGTGAAACTAAGTATGAATCATGAAAATATTGTGAAATTGGTGAATTGAGCTTTTTTTGTTGAGACTCAAGCATGGCTTGTACAGCTTCTATACTTTTTTTCTAACTCGGATTTTTCTTCTGTGGGTTGTTCTGAAAAAGGAGTATAGGAAGCAAAATTGGGAAATGAAATATTGTGAAAATTGTGGATAAGGTAGTTGAAAATTTGACTCGGGGGAGGTGAATCCCCATTGACTCTGTGAAGAGTGAAAATTATTTTGAAAATATGGTCACAAGATTGGGGGTATGAGTTATATTGATTCGGATAAGTCCAACCCGGTGTATTTGGTTAGTTCATATTACAAAAATCAAGTTGAATTTATCTGAATCAAATGGGGTCAATGTGATGTATGAATTCATAATAGGATTGAAAGAATTATTATTGTTGAATTCCATATTACAAATAAACACAAACAAAAAAGAAAAAGCATATAACAAACAAAAAGAAAGAAAAAATCAAAACCAAGCCTATACTAAGGTTGACCTAGACCTAGACGACTCCTAACTGGGTGATTACCCGGGAGAGGTTGTTGTATGAATCTGACCACAAGCTAATCGGCTAGGTAGGGGCAAAATACAGTGAGAGGTATCCGTACGTAAGCAACGGACCTTAATTATGCCAAACCACGGTATCTTCGAGGCGTAACCTCTTAATCCCCAACCTTAGACACCAATTTTATAAGAGTATGATTCAAACAAGTTTCACCCTCGGTCAATCTTTTAATGAGGCCAAGATGTCCCTAGGGGCCAACGTCTATCAATTTTTAGATTAGGGCTTGGGTTGTATGAGTGGGGGGTAGTTTTTGGGCTAAGAAAGGGTAATGACTTCTCCACTTTATCCTGTATTGGGTTATGCCCTTAAGTTCAATTCATGCAAATATGCAATATAGATAAGTATAACACAAAAAGCGAGTAAATCGCCCACGTGTTTGTCCTATACTATATGCAATGCCATATGTACACCTCAGTTCAGATCACAACAACAGAACAAAATACAGTATATTGGAATAAAATTGACACGTGGCTAAATGCAAATGTCTAAACCGTTTTAAAGCATCCAAATACCGTATTTAATTCTTTAATTTATTACAGTATTCAGGTAATTAAAGCAGGAAAATAAAAGTACAAGTCACTTGCTATTACAATATGCACATCCTAGTAAAACAAGAAAACGTTTTGCCACAAAATTGCCGCTGAACCGCGGCTAAAGTCGCGTTTGTGCAGCTTTTCTTCGAAAGTTGGGTCCCTGCTTTTAAAAATAGGGAGCTATAGTGCTAATGGTTATTCTGCAATATCAAGTTCCTGTAAAAATTTACCTGCACGCCAAAATAGAGAAGAAAATGTTAACAAAATATGAAATCTAAACCATTACCGTCCCCGACAACGATGCCATTTTTTTGGTCGGATAGAAAACCAGCACTTGAAAATGTGTGTTTTGTAAAATCAGTACAAAAGCTTGTGTGCTAATGTTCGCTCGATACTTCCGTTATAGCATTTGCTCAACGGGTCGAATCCACAGGGACGAGAGGCGATAGAAGTATTAACAGTCCATTTATATGTTATGTTAACAAGTTCTTTGTTAAAGAATGAGAAAAAGAAATAGAAAAAATTCAGAAGTGATAGGTGAAGAAGGCGATAAAATGGCGATGTGAAAACAAAAGAGAAGTGGTCGTGGGGTCGGTAAAAAAAGGGTGAAGTGAAAAACGAAGTGACTTAAGAAGTGGGTTTGAAAATAAAAAGAAGATGAACTAGTAGTGAAGAAAAATGAAACAAGGGTGAACTAAGAAGAAGTGATGAAAACAATGATAAAAAGATTTTGAAAATTGTTTGTGAAACAAAGTAAAGAAAAGAAGAAGGAAAACAATGAAAGAAAAACTCGTGGCTACTAACTACTAATTACTCCACTAACATGCTAACCTCTTAGTGATAGTTGCCTCACATGGATCTTGGGCCATCACTAGTCTTCGGCTTCAAGAGACAATGCAAAGCATGGTACATAAGATGATTCCTCACATTCAAAACGTGCATCAAGAGCAAGGTAACACAAATCTTTGATCATAAAACTATTAGAAGCAAGCATGAAATAAGAGAGGGTTAGCTTGGTTAAAAAGTTAGCAAATTAGATGTTAGAATCCATCATCATGAGCTATCAATGGCTCTTGCAAGAGCAAGACCTTGTAGATGTTATTAGATTCATATGGATTATCAAGTAAGAGGTTAGATGATTAGTGGTTAGTAGTTAAATTGTCATGAGAAGAAAAACTAGTTAAGCATCATGTAGAAGGTATAGAAGATTACAATAGAGAAGAGCAGGCTAATAAAAATCTTAAATCATCAAAGCAAGCATGAAAAGAGAGTTAGCTTAGTTAGCAAGTTAGATGTTAGAATCCATCATCATGAGTCATCAATGGCTCTTGCAAAAGCAAGACCTTGTAGATGCTATTAGATTCATGTGGATTATCAAGAAGAGGTTAGATGATTAATGGTTAGCAGTTAAATTGCCATGAAATAAAAGTTAGCTAGTCATATTAGAGGTTATAGAAGAACTCATTGAAGAAAGGAGAACAATTACATAGATTGTTGCCATCTCTCACATTAATCTTTCTCTTTCTCTCTCTGAATCATCTCTGCCCTAATACATGAATCTAAAGAAATAAAAATACAAAAGAAAGAAGAAGAAAAGAAGAACACCTACACTACAATATACTAAAAGAAAGAAATTCTAGCTACTGCTCTCCATCCCCTCGTCTCAGGTCTATAAATGCAGTATTTATAGGCATAGGAAGGATTTAGCAGGCGAGACGAAGCCACGCGTCAAAAATCGACTCGTGGCCCACCAAAAAGCCGTGGCAGCCAAAAGGAAACGCAGCAATATTTGGGCCAATTACCCTGAATTTTGGTCACGTGGTTCGTCTGGCTTCTAACACCTTCTGTATGTATTTGGTTTTGCAATATTTGGACGTGTATTTCTCCTGATACGTCTTCACATACGGGATCCAATGCATCTTCTAGAAGCTCTCTAGCTTGGCCTCCAAGAAATCCAGATTAATTACCCAAAATGGGTATAATTAAGCTCTGATTATCTCTATGCCCTTTTAGTCTTGATTATCTATAAAAGAGACCTAAAGACGGGTGAGAAGCGTCATTTTTTATCATAAATCAGTAGGAAAATGCGATATAAAAGTGCAGCTTTGTAGACTAATCATTATACAAGTACATCCAATGGGTACAAATGAGCAATATAGCACAAATACATGATAAACAAATATGGCTCATTAGTTGTACATGTTGGCCCAGAGACCTTTCACTCTAGTTTTGATGATGATTAACTCATGTAGTTATAGTTTACTAAAAATCTTGTGATATTTAGTTCAGATATTTGATCAAGATATTAGTAGGTGATTAGCTTCAATAAAGGTGTTTTGGAGCTTTCACATGGTGATTCAAGAGCCCGAGCGTCAAAGTTCATATCTAGCACTCGGTTAGAGTCAAGCTCGGTGAATCGCGTTTGGATCGAGTCGACTTGGAGACGGCGTTCTACAAGAAGCCTTTGGTTTGTTTAGTTAAGATTTAGTTTAGATCCATTGTAAAGATTAGATAGTGTGATATGCTCAAGTTCACAACACACACACTTGTTTAAAGTTTCATATTTATTGGTTTTTGGTTTTTAATTTAACCGATCTTGGTTTTCATGAATATATAGTAAAAAAACAAGTTTACATGGTTTAATGTATATTAGATTTGTTCTATATACACAAACTTATTTTGATAGTCTATTTCATGAGTTTGGTGTTTTGTATTTAAACAAAACTTATTTTCGGATTTAATGTCAAAAACATAGATTTAATTATTTACATGTATATTGGATTCTATCCATATACAATATACTTCAAAGTTGTTTAAATATCATGTTTTTGTATTTACATGAGTTTTGGAGAAAACGGTTTTCCTTTTGAAAAATCCAAGTTTTGGAAAATACGATTTTTTTTTAAGGCAAAATTTCAAAGACACAAAAATGGTTCAAATAATTTGAAATATGTGTTAAATTTTTTCACACATGTTTTTATTTCAAAGATAATATAAGAACTGATTTTTGTAGAATTTATGAGATTTCATGGGATTTATTTGATAATAAAAAGCCAAGTTTTTAAATCTTGAAAAATACCTGCCTGGCTCTGGCAGTCGACCAGGACGGTCGACCGGACCAGTAGTCAGTCGACTGACCCGGTCGACCAATGTGCACAAGACGTGCACAAAGGCCAAGTGATTTGGCCGGTCGACCGTGCGGTCGACCGACTGAAGTCATCCCACTCTCGGGTGGGGGTGGTCGACCGTGAGCTTTGGCCCGGTCGACCGCTAGGCTCAACAGTAAAAAATTTGACCGTTGGCCGGTCGACCGGAAGGTCATTCTGGCCCTTTCCAGCTGCCAACGGGCAGATTTTCTTGGGGGTTATAAATACCCCATTCAAGAGCTGTTTTTAAACAAGTTTTTCAAGGGCTTTAATTCTGATCTCTAAAAAGTGTTTGCTGCATTTGAAAAGAGAGTTTTGGGCTTTAAGGTTTGCATTTGATTTGGTGTTTTTCTAGGGTTTGGAAAATCAAAGAAAAGTGATTTTGGGAAAAGTGTTTTTGGTTCATCTTCTTCATCCTTATTTCTAGTTTTTCTCAAAGATTTTCTTTGAGTATTTTTTTTCCATTCCTTTAGGTTTTTCTCACACTTGAGCTTATCATTTCTATCCTATCTATAGGATCTTTGTTTAGTGAGAAAAGATTGGGTTTGTGATCTTTGTGATCACCTTGAGTTGTAAACCTCTTTTTCTTGTTGTTGAATCCCTCTTGTGTAGAGGTGAGTGTGGAGGTTGGTTTGGAATCCCTCTAAGTGTAGAGGAGATTGTGGTTGTTGGCTAAGTGCCTATCCCTCTATTGTGAGGTTGATATTGTGGTGGCTTTGTGCCTAGCCTCTAAGTGTGAGGTTGTGTTGTATTTGAGAGAGGAGTTGTTACTCCCAATTGTAATTGCCTCAAATCCTTAGTGGAGGTTCCCTGTGTGGGAAGTCCTGAGTGGACGAGTTAGTGAAAACTTTCTGTGTGAAGGCGGGGACGTAGAGTTGGGTGCTCGAACCTCGAAACATATCTTGGTGTTTGCGTTTGATCCACTTTCTCTAACTCTCTCTTTTATATTGTGCCTTGCATTGATTCATATTGATCATTCATATATACATGCTTGGTTGTGTTTGTTTTTGTGCCTCATTTGTGTCTAACCAAGAGAGCTTCATATAGCACCTCAACTCTTATTTAGCGGAATTCAGAGGAGTTAGTCCAGAGCCATTCACCGAAAATTTGGTTACACTTGTTGGTTACACTAAGTGTGTTGCATTAAGTTTTTAATTTCCGCATTTTGTTCATTAGATTAGCCGTACACCTATTCACCCCCTCTAGGCGTACTTTCAATTGGTATCAGAGCCTACGCTCATGATATTAGGTTTAACCACCTAGGAGTGTGATCTTGGTTGCTAATCTACATTTGCATTTGCATTTACACACATATAGTTTGCACTCATGGATGTCCCTCCCATGTTTGATATCTCTAAAATTGATATATGGAAGGTTATGATGAGTTGCCATTTAAAAGCCCTAGGTTACAAAGTTTACCTTGCCATTATCAAGGAATCCTACCTTAGTGATAGCAAGCATATAGAGGCCAATGCACTAGCCCTAAAGGCACTTAGAGCATCTCTTGATAAAGAATATTTACATTTGTTTTCTCATTATGATTCCGCTTTTGCAGTGTGGAACATTTTGACATCTCCCAAGCTACAAATGATTATTAATAAGAAGAGGAAATCTAGTCGAGACAAGTCCGACGAACATTGCTTCATGGTCCAAGGGAATGACTCCCTTGAGGTACATTCGGATACTCAACTAGATGTTAGTACTAGTTCGTATTGTAATGAGTGTATGGATGCACATGCCTTAAATAATGAACTAGCTAAAAATTGTGAAAATTTAATTTCAAAATATAAACTTTTAAAAAAGGATAGCTTTAGATTAAAAGAAGAAAATAAAAATTTATCTTCTAGACTTGAGATTGCTTTGCAAGAAAGGGATGAGATTTCAAGTGAACGTGACTCACTTTGATCTTGCCCTAAATGAAAATAAGATTTTGAAAAATAAAAATGATTGCAATGAGGTTTTGAAGAAAAATGAGATCTTGTCTTCAAAACTTGATTTTGTTGTAAAAGAAAATGATTCTTTGAAAAACAAAATTATTTCTATTTCAAAGGATTTGGATTTGATGTCTAATGAAAACATTTCTTTGAAAAAGGATTTAGACACACATGTTTGCCATGCTAGTGTAGCTTCATCATCTAGCTTACCTATTGCATGCATCTCTTCTATAATTGAAAATGATATTTGCTTGTTAAAGAAGAGTGTTGACTGTTTGGGCTCCACTTTGAGCCATTGTGCCATGAACTATACACGTTTGGAATCTTTGTTTCAAAAGAAGCAAGTTCCTCCTATGCATGCACACAAACCACGGCATACACATGCTCCTTACGGCCACACTCATAACACTTTCTATGCTCATGTGTACACTTGTACACATTGTGGACGTAAGGGCCACCTTGCTAAATTTTGTTATGATAAGATAAATAATTCAAATTTAGCAAATAAGTTTGTTTGGGTTAGGAAAGGTGCTAACCCCCATGGACCCAAAAGAGTATGGGTACTAAATACCACTCCTATTTTATTTGATGTAGGTGTGAGCTCTCGCTTGACGTGAGAGTAATGGTGCCTTGAGGTGGATGCGTTCCGAGCTTAATGGTGATAATTTGGATGCATCACTTTCAAGGGGAGTTTGGTGGGAGGACCACCTTGGTTTGGAGACATAGAGATGTACCCTCATGATTTTTGGTAACAATCTCTAACTCCCATTATGTTTACATGCCTGTAGCTTGTTCATTTTTAGCATGTTTTGATGTTTCATGATTAGTATGTTATATGCCATGATATTTAGATTAGTGATATACATGATTAGTATTTGAGACACCCATGTTTATATGGACCCATATTTTGTGTTCTCACATTTATTTTAACTATTATGTATATCATAGATCTAATGCATGTGCATTTACATAATAATCATATGAGTTTTTGTTTAAACTTTTGCACTTCATGTTTTGATTACATGTTTAGATGTTAGTTTTCATTAAAACTTGGATATATATTTGTACAACTAGTGAGCCACAAATAGATTATTATTTGTTTGTGCTTGATTGCTCATTATTACTTATTAGATGTACTAGTATAGCTTAGTTTTGATGATTCATGTATTTTGACTTGTATTCCCATCTTGTTCATGTTTTTCATGTTTATGTTTAAACTTCATGTATATGTCTATTTTGTCTAAACTAATAGTTATACATATACATCCTTGAGCCACTTGCCTTCATGCATATACTTTTGTGGACTTGTTATATTTGGATATGTATGTATAGTTTAATTTATACAAAACATACATATACCTTGAAGGATTCTAGTTTTAATGATTTTCATATCTTTCATGTTTTAAGGAATTTCACTTTGAGCTTATTGCCAATTTTCATAATTATGTTTTTCACATAACTCTTATACACTCACTTTACTTAATGTTTTCTCATGATTTTGTTTTCATGAGTATGATATGTGCCTTATAGATTTTGAGTGTTGATGATCGTGTGACTTACATATTTTTTCATGAAATATATTTTTATTTTATTACTTACTTGAAGGATTTCGTACTAGTTTTCAAAATTTTCATATAACTAGTTCGTATTCTTCATATGGTAGAGTTTTCAAACCCCTACCCATCAAAGGGCGGTTGGTTGGGCGACCATGCCTTGTATGCTCATTATTGAAAATCTATTTAAACATGTGCATGAATAGGTGGTAGGAAGTATGAGTTATACACTTGATTCTCATTATAGTTTCAATTAATATCATTGTATTTTTTCAATTGGTATCACTATTGACATTCTTTTTGTATACTCATATATGCTTTTATATATGTATGCTTGCACTCAAATAGTATCAATTTCAATTGGTATTCAATTTTTCATACATATATATGTGTTGTTTGTGCTTACTATATCTCTATATCTTTGAGCACAAATTTTGATTATGCTAAGCTTGATTCCTTAAATGGCAATTATATTTTAATTGATTATTTTTCAATTGGTATCTTATACAAGCTTATGCATCATTTTGTTTGGTATTTCATAAAGAGGGAGAAAATTCATGTTTTTACCTTTCAATTGGTTTTGTTTACAATTGGTATTGATTTTTACTCCCATACTTTATAATGGAAAATAATTAAAAATGATATTGATTTTTATTTGGTATCATACGCTCCTAATGAAAATTATTTTCAATTGATATATGCTTCATTTTCAATATTGGTATCAAAAATATTAAATTGACATTATCCTCTATTTGGTATCTTTATTGCAAAATGAGTTTAATGTTTAGCCAAAAAGATTGGTTTATGTTTTTCAAATTGGTATCAAAAGTGTAGAATTTTTTCATTTGGTATAAAGATTAACTATATGTTTATATCTTTCAATTTAGTATCAAAATTTTGGTATCTTCAAAATGTTTAGTTTATTTTCAATTGGTATCATCATTTGGTATTATGATGTTTTTATGTATACCTTTGCACTAAATTGATATATATTTTTTTTCAATTGGTATCATAATGTTTTGATTTGATTTCACCCCTTGTTGATTTTTGTTTCAGACAAAAAGGGGGAGAACATTGTTTTATTGTTTACTTTAACCCCTTTGTTGATGATTGACAAAAAGGGGGAGAAATATTTTAGTATATATGCTGTTTATCAAAAGCATATTGTTTTGTTGTTTTTATTGGTATCAAGAACATGTTTTGATATTGTTTTTTTTGTATCAAGAGTTCTTATTGAAGTTTTTATTGGTATCAAGAGCAACATTTTTTTAGGAATTTTTATTGGTATCAAGAGCATGTTTATTTGGTATCAAAAGCATGTTTATTTTTATATCATTCATGACATATCTTTATTGTTTATTACTATGCATGAGTTAAGGGGGAGCTTCTTTGAAGCTTAACTTTAATCCATGCATATATAACTCTATGAGTTTTGTCATCATCAAAAAGAGGGAGATTGTTGGCCCAGAGGCCTTCCACTCTAGTTTTGATGATGATTAACTCATGTAGTTATAGTTTACTAATAATCTTGTGATATTTAGTTTCAGATATTTGATCAAGATATTAGTAGGTGATTAGCTTCAACAAAAGTGTTTTGGAGCTTTCACATGGTGATTCAAGAGCCCGAGAGTCAAAGTTCATATCTAGCACTAGGTTGGAGTCAAGCTCAGTGAATCGCGTTTGGATCGAGTCGACTTGGAGACGGCCTTCTACAAGAAGGCTTCGGTTTGTTTAGTTAAGATTTAGTTTAGATCCATTGTAAAGATTAGATAGTGTAATATGCTCAAGTTCACAACAAACACACTTGTTTAAAGTTTCATGTTTATTGGTTTTTGGTTTTTAGTTTAACCGATCTTGATTTTCATGAATATATAGTATCAAAACAAGTTTACATGGTTTAATGTATATTAGAATTGTTCTATGTACACAAACTTATTTTGATAGTCTATTTCACGAGTTTGGTGTTTTATATTTAAACAAAACTTATTTTTAGATTTAATATCAAAAACATAGATATAATTATTTACATGTATATTAGATTCTATCCATATACAATATGCTTCAAAGTTGTTTAAATATCATGTTTTTGTATTTACATGAGTTTTGAAGAAAACGGTTTTCCATTTGAAAAATTCAAGTTTTAGAAAATACGATTTTTGTTTTAAGGCAAAATTTCAAAGACACAAAAATGGTTCAAATAGTTTGAAATACGTGTTGAATTTTTCACACATGTTTGTATTTCAAAGATAATATAAGAACTGATTTTTGTAGAATTTATGAGATTTTATGGGATTTATTTGATAAAAAAAGCCAAGTTTTTAAATCCTGAAAAATACATGCCTGGCTCTGGCGGTCGACCGGGACGGTCGACCGGACCAGTAGTCGGTCGACCGACCCGGTCGACCGATGTGCACAAGACGTGCACAAAGGCCAAGTGATTTGGTCGGTCGACCGTGCGGTCGACCGACTGAAGTCACCCCACTCTCGGGTGGGGGCGGTCGACCGGGCGGTCGACCGTGAGCTTTGGCTCGGTCGACCGGGCGGTCGACCGCTGGGCTCAACAGTCAAAAATTTGAGTGTTAGCTTGACTGTTGGCCGGTCGACCAGCCGGTCGACCGGAAGGGCATTCTGGCCCTTTTCAGCTGCCAACGGGCAGATTTTCTTGGGGGTTATAAATACCCCATTTAAGAGCTGTTTTTAAACAAGTTTTTCAAGGGCTTTAATTCTGATCTCTAAAAAGTTTTTGCTTCATTTGAAAAGAGAGTTTTGGGCTTTAAAGTTTACATTTGATTTGGTAATTTTCTAGGGTTTGGAAAATCAAAGAAAAGTGATTTTGGTAAAAGTGTTTTTGGTTCATCTTCTTCATCCTTATTTCTAGTTTTTCCCAAAGATTTTCTTTGAGTATTTATTTTCCATTCCTTTTGGTTTTTCTCATACTTGAGCTTATCATATCTTTCCTATCTATAGGATCTTTGTTTAGTGAGAAAAGATTGGGTTTGTAATCTTTGTGATCACCTTGAGTTGTAAACCTTTTTTCCTTATTATTGAATCCCTCTTGTGTAGAGGTGAGTGTGGAGGTTGGTTTGGAATCCCTCTAAGTGTAGAGGAGATTGTGGTTGTTGGCTAAGTGCCTATCCCTCTATTGTGAGGTTGATATTGTGGTGGCTTTGTGCCTAGCCTCTAAGTGTAGAGGTTGTGTACTCCCAATTGTAATTGCCCAAATCCTCAGTAGAGGTTCCCTGTGTGGGAAGTCCTGAGTGGACGAGTTAGTGAAATTCTTCTGTGTGAAGGCGGGGACGTAGAGCTGGGTGCTCGAACCTCGAAACATATCTTGGTGTTTGCGTTTGATCCACTTTCTCTAACTCTCTCTTTTATATTGTACCTTGCATTGATTCATATTGCTCATTCATATATACATGCTTGGTTGTGTTTGTTTGTGTGCCTCACTTGTGTCTAACCAAGAGAGCTTTATATAGCACCTCAACTCTTATTTAGAGGAATTCAGAGGAGTTAGTACAGAGTCCTTCACCGGGAATTCAGCTACACTTGTTGGTTACACTAAGTGTGTCGCATTAAGTTTTTAATTTCCGCATTTTGTTCATTAGATTAGCCGTACACCTATTCACCCCCCTCTAGGTGTACTTTCAGTACAAGTATAAATATAAGTTTTAATAAAAGTTCCATCTAAACATGTAATCAAAACATGATGTGCATAAACATAAACAAACATAATCATTAGGTTAAATGCGCGTATTTTAGAACTAGGATATACACAATACCTAAAGTATAGTGAGAATACAAAAAATATAAGTCCATATGAATATGGGTGAATCTTAAAAACTATCAATGTATATCACATGTCTTATAACATTCAATTTAATATAATGAATATTAAAACATGACATGCTTAAAATCAATAATATAAAAGCGTGTGAACAAAATAGGAGTTAGAGATAGTTATCAAAACCAATGAACCAAACTTTAGGTCTCCAAATCATGGTGGTCCTCTCACCAAACATCTCTTGAAAGTGATGCATCCAAAAATATGATCTTTAGGCTCGGATCGCATCCACCATCAAGGCACCAATACCCTCACGTCAAGTGAGAGCCCACACCTACATCAAATACAATAAGAGTGGATTTTGGTACCCATACTTTCTTGGGTCCAAGGGGTTAGCACTTTTCCTGACCCAAATAAACTTATTTGCTAAATTTAAAATATTTATTTTTCATAAGAAAATTTTACAAGGTGGCCCGTACTTCCACAATGTGTACAAGTGTACACATCACCATACACGGTGTCATGTGAGTGAGCACGTGTATGTCGTGATTTGTGTGCATGAATATGTGGAGTATGTTTCTTATGAAACATGAATTTCAATCGTTGGTGGTTCATGACACATTGGCTCAATGTGGAGCCCAAACAATCTACACTCTTCTTCAAAATACAAATATCATTTTCAATGATTGAAGAAGAAGTGGAGCATGAAACATATTTATCAATAGAAGATGAATTTAGCATGACAAACATGGGAATCAAAATTTTTTCAAAGAATTATTTTTCTTTGAAACTAAATCTAGTTCTTTTGAAATTAAAACAATTTTGTTTTTCAAAGAATCATTTCCTTTTAAAACAAAATCAAGTTTTAAAGACAAAATCTCATTTTTCTTCAAAACATGATCAAAATTATTTTTATTCTTTAACAACTCATTTTCTTTTAAATTAAGGTCAAGTTGGGTTTTTAATGAATCTTTTTCATTTGAAACCTCAACCCTCTCTTGCAAAATCATGTTTAGTTTAGAAAACAAATTTTTATTTTCTTCTTTTAATTCAAAACTCTTGCTTTTCAAAGCTTTGTACTTTGAGAACAAGGTTTCACAAAACATGGATAGTTCTTCATTTAAACATGTGCATCCATAGCATGATCATCATTTGAAGAACTTGACAATCATCTAGTTAGGTATCCGAGTTTACCTCAAAGGAGTCATTCCCTTGGACCATGAAGCAAACTTGGTCAGACTCATCCACAATGGCTTCTCTCTCCATATTGTTTTTTCATTTGTTACTCAAGAGAGGTCAATGTGTTCCACACTGAAAAAGTGAAATCACAATAAGAAATAATAGAAAGATGTTCTTTACCAAGTGTGTGCCTAAGTGCCCACAAGGCATGTGCATTAGCCTTAATGTACTTATCATTACCAAAGTAGGTTTTCTTGGTAGTAGAAAGATAAACATTCAAACCTAGGGCTTTAAGATATGCACGCATCTTAAACTTTTACATATCAATGTTGGAAATATCGTACATGGGAGGAGTAAGGAAATCCATGAGTATATAAACTATATGTGTGCAAATGTAAATCTAGATTAGCTATTCAAGGATCTCACTCCTAGGTGGTTAAACTGAATATCAGGAGCGGAGGCTCTGATACTAATTGAAATACACCTAGAGGAGGGGTGAATAGGTGTACTAGTTAATCTAGGACAAATGATGCGAAATTAAAACTAATTATGCAAACTAACACTATTATGCTAAACACACCAAGTATAACCGAAGAGTGTAGCCGAATTCTCCGTGAAGAGCTCTGGAGCTACTCCTCTAGATTCCTCTAAATTAAGAGTTGAGGTGCTTTAACAAGCTCTCTTGGTTGAACATAAGTGTGGGCACACACAAAGTATATCTAGCATATGAATATGAACAATGTAAAGCAATGCAAGATATAAAGAGAGATAGAATTGAGAGATAGTGGATAAAACGCAAACATTGAGATATGTTTCGAGGTTCGAGCCACTGCTCTACGTCCCTGCCTTCACATAGAAGGATTTTCACTATGTCTACACAGGACCTTCCACAAAGGGACCTCCACTAAGGAATAACAACTCAACACCGGGAGTACACAACTCCTCTCTCTAACACCAACACCTTTACACAAGAAGGAAGGCACAAAGCTAAAGCAAAGAAAAGATTTACATCTTGGTGATCCTATGATCACAAACTCTCTTGGTGAACTCAAAGGATCACAAACAATTTTCTTATGAAACAAAGATCCCAAAGATAGGTATAGAATTGATAGCTCAAGTGTAAGAAAACAAAGTATTTTGGAAAAGAAAACACTTGGGAAAAACTCTAGATAAGATATAGAAATTTTGGACAAGAACTAGAACCCGAAAACTTGTTTTCTTTTGATTTTTCAAAAACTTTGAAACAAAATAAAGATAGAGATTTTTGGCTCTAAAACTTGTTTTTAAATAAAACTTGTTTTTAAAACTTGCTAAAAACACTTGAGAAGATGAAAAAATTGTTGTTAAAAATATTAGTTAAAAATGGCCTCAAAGGACCCATATTTATAGGGGCTGAAAATATTGCCGTTAGGGTCCAGGTCAAGTCAAAACTGACCTGTCGGTCAACCACTCGCTCGACCAGCCAACAGTCAGATTTTTGACCATTGGGCCTATCAGTCGACTAGCCGGTCGATCGCCTAAGGCAATTTTCCTGTCGGTCGACTGCCCGGTCGATCGAGGCTAGAACCAGAGAGTGAACTCTCTGGTCGGTCGACCGCATGGTCGACCGGGGCCAGATCCAGAGAGCAAGCTCTCTGAAACGGTCGACCATCCGGTCGACCGGTGATTAGTCTCTAATATTGCATAATTTTTATCACATCTGCATATTTATTTTGTATCAAATTATGCTAATAAAGTTTTGCTTGCTTGATCCTAAGTTCATGGTCTGCAATGAAGAAGAAGACCCTAAATCACCATTTAATGGGTGATTAAAAGTCTACCAAATAGTCATTGACCTTAGGAGGAGATTCTGTCAGTCCAGAGAGATCAAATCAAAAATTCAGAAGATCCAGCTGATAGGAGACAGAAGGGATGGCACGCAGCAGGAGGCCAGGCGCGTGCTGCCCTAGCAGGGCCGCAGAAACGCGGCCTGGGCCGCTTTTCCAAAGCCGTACAGCGCGGATGCGTACGTGCTTTGGGCCAGGGGTTGTCCCCTGGCCTGCTTTCCTCTGGTGCCTATAAATACCCCCTTAGAGCTTTAGGAAGTTGTTGTTATCTTATTTTTAGGATTGTAGTTGCTTTTATGTTTGCTTCTTCTTCTAGTTAGTTTAGCCATTAGAGTGAGTGAGAGAGAGAGTGTGTAAAAGTTATATTTGAAGGTGACAAGCTTATACAAGTAATTACTTCTCTTTCTTCTTTCCATCTACTTTGTGTTTTCATTTGCTTCTACCTCTTTGTTTTATGTAACACTCTTTCCGTTTACTTCTTCTCTCATGTTGTTTCTTTACTACTATGTCTAACTAACTCTTTCGTTACATGGCTAACTAACTACTAACCCACTAATCTCTAACAACTTGATTGATAACCCAAATGAGTCAATAGTGTCAAACAACCCTTGTGCAAACGAGAGGTATGACATCTTAAGACGAGGGTTCTAACTCTAACTTACCTATAAGTATTAGCTCTCTTATATTTCATACTTAACGAGTTTTTGATGATCTATAAACTTTGCTTGTTTTTATAAGTAGAGATTTTCCTTTTAACTTTCCCGATACCATTAGTGCACTTGTATCTTCCCTTATTCTCGCCTTCTATTGGATCTTGATAAGAGAATGTCCGGGTTTTTGCCGTGTAAAGCTAAGTTAAAGGAAGAACTTTCACTCGATTTTTACGTGAATAGTTCCTATGCGTAAGGGTTATGCTTGCCTATGATCCATCATGAGGCTACATCTTTAAAAAGTTAGAGATTAGTGGGAGCACTTAGTAGAAAGTTAGCCAAACATTTTTACCATCTAGAAAAATCACTTTTACAAACTACCAAAGCATTCTAAACAATTCTTAAAACCAACTTGTTTTCATTTTTTAAATTCTTTATTTGAAACAAAGAACTTTCTCTTTTCTTGAACAAAGAAGCCGCATCAAGCTTTCATCGCTCTCCCTTCTTATGGATACAACCCGTATAGCCACTTTGCTAGTACAAAAGAATCGCAAAAGCAGTAACATCGACCGACATTCCTTTACTTATTTTTATGCTTGGTTTTTGCCAATCAAATTTTGGCGCCGTTGCCAGGGAGGGAACGGCTTTATTGTTTAATACTAAAGATTTTTCTTTGCTCTTGGGTGTAGGAGAAGTACCAAGGAGCTCACTATCACGGGAAGTGAAAGTGGTGGCCAAAGACGTTGCACGAGGATTCATTTGCCTTCGGAAAATTCATGTAAAAGTGAGTTTCTCCGATTGAAGTACTAATAAAGTCTTCTGCAGGGTTGCCGAAAATCGCTCAAATTGCTTTCTCAAAAAATTTTAGTTCCCTTGAATGCTTCACCTTATACATGTGTAATAAACTCAACAGAAATCTATTTGTTGCTTAATTGAAATTTGGATTAGATTCTTGCATTTAGGGTACGTGTCTATTTCAATTCATTTCAATTTCTGTTGAAGAGTTCTGGAGAAAAGGTATGTGTGCATTCATATAGACTAGGACCAATATTCTGGAGTGATTTATCACTTTAAGTGTTATCTTGTTGTGAATAAACTGAACACTTGCGCAATTGACATTAAGGGCAAAATCCCAAATAAACAAGATAAGGTGGGAATTTCATCACCCTTTCTTAGCCCAAAAATCATCTCCAAGTGCACTCACACTATCCCAAGCCTTAACTAAAAATTAATAGACGTTGGCCCTAGGGACATCTCGGACTCACTAAGAGATTAACCGAGGGTGGAAATTACAAGAACTATACTCCTGCAAAATTGGTGTATAAGGAAAGTAGATTAAGAGGGAAAGCCTCGAAAGCTCTGTGTTTGGCGTAATTAAGACCCGTGGCTCACGCCCGGATACCTCCCACTGAGTTTTGCCCTTTCCTGGCCGATTAGCTTGTAGTCGAGTTCTTGCAACAACCTCCCCCGGAGAATCGACCAGTTAGGAGTCGTCTAGGTTCAGGTACCTTAGACTAAGGCTTTGTGGTTGTTTTTTCTTTCTTTTGTTTGTTGTTTATTCTTTTCGATTGTTTTATTGTTTGTACATTGTTTGTGGTGTGTGCTGCATGCTAGAGTGGATTAGAGATTCTGTAACTTTCAGATTAACCAGAAACACATCTCTACCCTTGCACCAGAACCGGTGATAGCGTCGCTACAGGACAGGTTTTACCCGATCATAACCTCATTGCCATCTTGTATAAAACAGCCTGAGGCAAATGGAAATAACTTTGAATTAAAGCCTCAATTCATCAACACTCTTCCAAAGTTTCATGATTTAGAATCGGAGGACGCATACTTCTTTGTTAGGAAATTTGAAGAAGTGTGCCTCATGATGCGTATTACCCAGCTAGGAGATTATGCCATTAGGTTATGTTTCGTCCCCTTTTCTCTAAAGGACCTAGCTAAAAAATGGTTATACAGTTTGGCGGTAGATTCAGTTACAACGTAGGACGATTTCGTCAAGGCTTTCTTGAAGAAATTCTACCCAATCCACAAAACTACCCTCATTAGAAAGAATATCATGCAGTTCAGGTAAGAACCGAGCGAACCATTTTGGAGATACTTTGAGCAATTCAAAGATCTCCTAGCTCAGTGCCCTCATCACGGTGTCGAGAAATGACGTCAGTACCAGATTCTCTACGATGGTTTAAATTATCAAACGAAAACCCTGTTAGAAACCATGTGTCAGGGAGGGTTCTTGCAAAAGGATGAGAATCAGGGTTGGGATTAGTTTGAGAATCTAGCTGAGAAAACCATGCAATGGGAGCCAGCCTCAGAAAAACCAAGAAATTCACAATGTATAACTTCAAGATGGGGCTCCTATCCTTAGAATCATCCATAGCTGCAGAAGCTAAGATTGCTACCCTGATGAGGAGAATAGAGGCTCTAGAAACAAAAGAGCCAGCCAATGTAAACCAAATCAACGCACCACCAATTCACAATCCGAGTTGTTCATATTGTCAGGCACCGAACCATGTCTTTGAAGAGTGCCATGTTTTCCATACCTAGCAAGTGACACTAGAACACATGATGCGGCCTACTCACGGCCGCCACACAATCCGTACTCGCAGACGTACAACCCCAGTTGGAGAAATCACCTAAATTTCTTTTGGACCCAGAACAATTCTCCTAGGCCAAATTTCCCCAATCATGTCCACCATCCCAATCATCCAACAAATTTTCCCAGTCAAGCTCCATCTTCCTTCTATAATAGTTCACCAATTGAGAAGAAGTTCAGTAAATTAGAGGAAAGCATGGAGGCTTTTATGAAGTTCTAAGCCGCCTTCATGTAAAATCAGGGACAAACACTAAACAACCATTCACAGGCCATATCGAGATTGAAAATACAGATAAGTCAGTTGCTAGCTCTCTAAGTGAAAGACCAAAGGGTACTTTACCTAGTCAGCCGCTAGTTAACCCTGAGAACTCCAATCAAGCATATGAAATTGAGGATCCATCGATCAACCAGTGAATGCTGTTCACGCACTTTGATCTGGAAAGAAGGTGGACAATTAGGTCTACCAGTAGAAAATCCCACTCACATTGATCCTGCTCATACTTCCACATCTTCTAGCTCCTCCCAATCTGCTTCCAAAATGTCTGACGAGGACACAACTGCTGAACAAGTTCATAAGCCTGTAGCACCATTCCCTAATATGCTTAGAAACAATAATAAGAATGTGCACATGGAGAAGATACTAGGGAAGTTTAACCAGATCAAACTTAATGTGCCTCTTTTTGACGCTATCCAACAAGTCCCAGCCTATGACAAATTTCTTAAGGATATGTGTACAAAGAAGAGAAAGACAAATGTGCCCAAGAAAGTATTCTTAGCAACCAATATAAGCGAATTTTGTCTGGTCCCATTCCGGTGAAATACAAAGATCCCGGATGTCCCACAATTTTCTACACCATAGGACAAACAGAAATTAGCAGAGCACTCCTTGACCTGGGAGTAAGTATCAACTTGCTACATCTCTTTGATACCAGCAACTTGGGTTGAGCGAGCTGAGTCCAACTCGAGTCACCATTCAGTTAGCTGACTGATCTGTGAAAATCTCCAAGGGGAAATCACAGATGTCCTTATCCGGGTCTGGAATTTCATCTACCCCGTTGACTTCATTGTGCTTGAGACTAACCTGTGACAAATCTGCGATCTCAAACTCCGGTCATCTTAGGACGCCCATTCCTTACTACAGCCAATGCCATAATCAACTGTAGGAACGGGTCCATGCGATTGACCTTTGGAGACATGACGAAGGAAGTCAATGTATTCAATCTTGAAAAACAACCCAGGGATATAAATGATCAACTTTTGAGGTCAATTCCATTAAAAATCTGACCAGTGAGCATGAGGAAAGCATGGAGATGAAAACAGAGGCAGAGTTTGATCTGGAGTCTGAGGATTTTAATACCAGATCGTAGATTCGGCAGTGGACTGGGTGTCAAGCCCAAGTGTACCTCATCACAGGATTGAAAGTCTGGATATTACCTCCAATGAAGTAACACCTTCTCTAGAGCTAAAAGTCTTACCTGAACACCTCAAGTACACCTACCTGGATAGAAGAGAAACCCTGCCAGTCATCATAGCATCCCACCTGATTGAGCAACAAGAGGACAGCTTAATGTCTATTCTGAAGAGACATAGGGAAGCCATTGGATGGACGATGAAGGATATCAAAGGGATAAGTCCAGCAATAGTTCAACAAAGAATCCATTTAACCGATGAAGCGACTCCCAGGAGGGACCCACAACGCAGGCTTAACCCACTCATGCAAGAGGCAGTAAAAGCGAAAATTTTGAAACTAATAGATAATGGGATCATTTATCCTATTTCTGATAGCTAATGGGTTAGCCCTGTTCATGCGGTTCCGAAGAAAGATGGCTTTACGGTGGTTGAAAATGAGCAAAAAGAGTTGGTACAAATAAGACTGCCTACCAAGGTTCGTGTTTGTATCGACTATAGAAAGTTGAATGCAGGCACCCGTAAAGACCACTTCCTGCTACCCTTCATCGACCAAATGCTTGAATACTTGGCTGGACATGAATAATATTGCTTCCTAGATGGGTACTCGGGATACAATCAAATCCCCATTGCTGCAGAAGATCAGGAAAAGACCACGTTCACCTGCCCGTACGGAACCTTCGCTTATGACGCATTCCCTTTGGATTGTGCAATGCTCTTGTAATATTCTAACGGTGCATGCTCAGTTTGTTCTCCGACATGATGGAACATTTTCTTGAGATTTTCATGGATGACTTCTCCATCTATGGAGATTCATTTGAATAATGTCTTTATCATCTTGAGTTGGTTCTGCAAAGATGTAAGGAAAAGAACCTAACTCTGAACTGGGAGAAATGTCACATCATGGTGAGACAGGGGATTGTCTTAGGCCATGAGATTTCTAGGAGAGGCATTGAAGTGGACAAGGCAAAAGTAGAAGTAATTGCTAAGCTCCCACCACCCAAAAGCATCAAGGATATTAGATCCTTTCTAAAGCATGTTGGGTTCTACCGACGGTTCATTATGGATTTTAGCAAGATCACTGGCCCTTAACCAACCTGCTCGCAAAGGACGTGCCCTTTGATTTTAACGATGAATGTTTTAAGTCATGGGAGAAGCTTAAGTAAGAACTTATTTTTGCGCCTATTATTTCTGCTCCTAATTGAGCATGACCATTTGAAATCATGTGCGATGCCTCTGATTTTACTATTGGCATCATTCTAGGACAGCGCATCGACAATAAGCAGCACGTGATTTACTACTCGAGTAGGACCTTGAATGACGCCCAACATAATTATACAATGACCGAAAAGGAATTCTTGGCCATTGTCTTTGCATTAGAGAAGTTCCTGCCCTACTTGTTAGGATCGAAGACGGTGATTTTTACGGATCACTCGGCATTGAAATACCCCATGATCAAGAAGGAAGCAAAAGCCTGATTGATTCGGTGGATCCTTTGCTTCAAGAATTTGACCTGGAAATTCGGAATAAACGAGGTATAGAAAATGTGGTCGCTGATCATCTATCACGAATTCTGAACGCACCTCTCATACAAGCTCCGATCAATTAGGATTTCCCAGACGAGCACATCCTGGCCATTTCAAGGAACTCTGGTATGCGGACATAGTCAATTACCTGGCACTGTACAATTATCGCTGACTGGACAAAGCAAGACCAGTGTCGTTTCTTTGCCCAAGTACGGTACTTCTTCTGAGAAGAGCCGTATCTTTTTAAGTATTGTCCCAACCAAATTACTCGACGATGCATATCAGAGGAAGAACAGAGGAGTGTACTAAGATTTTGCCATGAACTTGCATGCAGAGGACACTTCGGTCCCCGCAAGACTACAAAGAAAGTTTTACAAAGTGGGTTTTACTGCCCACTTTGTTTAAAGACTCATTCTACTTTTGCAAGTCATGTGCAAATTGTCAGAAGATTGGAAAAATTTCAAGAAGAGACATGATGCCCCTGAACCCGATTCTTGAAGTCGAAATTTTGATGTTTGGAGTATCAACTTCATGGGACCATTCCCTAATTTCTTCGGCAACCAGTTCATTTTGGTTGCTGTAGATTACGTCTCTAAATGGGTAGAAGCTATTCCAACTAAGACCAATGATAACAAAGTGGTTGTCAAATTTCTCAAAGAAAACATCTTCTCCCGATTTGGCACCCCAGAGCGATAATTAGTGATAATGGATCGCATATCTGCAATAGAATTTTTGAAGCTCTGATGTGGAAATATTCTATCAATCACAAGTTATCCACTCCGTATCATCCTCAAACAAATGGGCAGGTGTTTTGGAAAAGACTGTCGGATAAAACCGAAAGGATTGGTTGGTCAAGCTCAACGATGCACTGTAGGCTTACGACACTGCTTTTAAGACAGTCCTGGGGATGTCTCCTTACAGTATCATATTCGGAAAAGCCTATCATCTGCCAGTCGAGTTACAACAACGTGCCCTATGGGCCATTAAGTAACTCAATTTTGATCTGACTAAGGCCGGTGAGCTAAGAAAACTACAGATCTCAGAATTAGAGGAGATACATAATGAAGCCTACGAGAACGCTCGTATCACCAAAAGCAGGACTAAACTTTTTCATAACCAGATCATAAACCGGAAAAACTTTATCCCGGGAGACAAGGTTCTGCTGTACAACTCGGGGCTTTATATTTTTACGGAGAAGCTGAAGACTCGTTGGTCTGGATCATTCATTGTGCGCACCGTCTTTCCACACAGTGCTGTGATTATTGTCGATCCTAAGAACAACACGGAATTCAAAGTGAATGGGCAAAGACTGAAACCCTTTTTGACCACTGAGCCTGTATCCCAGGCTGAACTTGTGCTGAGTCTTTTTGCTCCGTCATACACCTGACCATCGCCATCCACACACCACCAAAAAAAAGAGTAATTAAAAAAAAATTTCTTTTTGTTTATATGCTCGCCCCTTATATACTTATACATAACCTTTTTGAAAATTTCTTCTTCTCCCTCTCCCTTAGCCTATTCGCACTTGGCCGGCCCGAGTCAACGGCGACGGTGATCTCTTTTCTTTCCCCTATTTATTGCATTTGCATTTACATGACTAAGCATTGAGGACAATGCATTAGATAGGTGTGGGAGGTGCTAACATTCTTTCCTTTCTTTGTATTAAATT
Source organism: Agave tequilana (assembly GCA_038442645.1). NCBI lineage: Eukaryota > Viridiplantae > Streptophyta > Magnoliopsida > Asparagales > Asparagaceae > Agave > Agave tequilana. The sequence goes on from JAVJIF010017575.1 coordinate 50,647, forward strand.
AAAAAAACTCCTTAACAAAAAAAAAAGAATTTTTATACTCTTTATAAAAATTACAAAAGATTGAAAGAATTAAGGGAACCTTATTAAGGTATCTTTATTTTAGCCTAAATAAAAATGAAACATTGGTTTGACTAAGAGTTGGGAGGAATAAAGAAAATAACTCATATCTTTTATTTAGCCTTAGTAGAATATGCATAAACTGCACACACATGCTTGGAATTTAGAGACACAACTCTAAAAAAAAACTGGATAATTATGCCTTAAGAAGCATGATTACTCACGCCAAAAATAAAGAAATACACACACATACACACACACACACACACATATATATATATATATAAGTAAATTTTGATTTCGTGGCCTACTCTACTTGCATATTTGACCTGAGGGGTGTTTTTCCACCTGGTGGCCTAATACGATCTGATTTGGGAGTCATCAATTTGATATGTGTTACATGAATAAAGTAGAAAGACTAATAAAATCAAGAATAAACATATAGATAATCATTAAAAAAATTAAAATTACATTCAAAGTTGAGTTGAAAAATCCCAAGCACATCACACTTACACATTATGCATATCTATCTAAAACAAAATAAATAGAATGAGTTAGAAGTACAAGATCCTTTCTAAATTCAAAGAAAAGCCATAATTTCTTCTTTTATGGAGGCTAAAGTATAGGACTTATGAGGGTTAAACCTAACTCTCATATCATTCGGTCATTTTTAGTTAGATGATTGAAAGTTTTATTTTTTAAAGAGGTTTTGCTTACAACTAATATTTTTCTTCATTTATAGGATTTTGTGGGTGCAATCCGCTGAAAATCCTCAGGAGACAACACTCCTCCTCTAGGGGAAATCTAGAGGTTTAAAGGCTTGTTGCACATGCTCAGTGCAATCGTGTCACCTGCGAAAGTGGTTTAATAATTCTCTTATTTTTATTTTGCTCGGGATGAGCACAAGGATAAGTATGGGGGTGTGATTAATCTCTAATATTGCATAATTTTTATCACATCTGCATATTTATTTTGTATTAAATTCTGCTAATAAAGCTTTACTTGCTTGATCTTAGGTTCATGGTGTGCAATGAAAAAGAAGACCCTAAATCACCATTTAATGGGTGATTAAAAGCCTACCAAGTAGCCATTGACCTTAGGACTATCAGTCCAGGAAGATCAAATCCAAAATCCAGAAGATCCAGCTGACAGGGGACAGAAGGGACGACACGCAGCAGGAGGCCAGGTGCGCGCCGCCCTGGCAGGGCCGCAGAAACGCGGCCTGGGCCGCATTTTCATGGCTGTACGAGCGCGGCCGCGCCCTTGCTTTGGGCCAGGGGTTGTCCCCCTAGACCCCTTTCCCCTGATGCCTATAAATACCCCCCCTTGGGGTTCTACAGAAGAGATGTCCAAAACTTTAGGAAGTTGTTGTTATCTTGTTTTTAGGATTGTAGTTGCTTTTATGTTTGCTTCTTCTTTTAGTTAGTTTAGCCATTAGAGTGAAAGAAAGAGAGTGTGTAAAAGTTGTATTTGAAGGTGACTAGCTTATACAAGTAACTACTTCTTTTTCTTCTTTTCATCTACTTTGTATTTTCATTTGCTTCTACCACTTTATTTTGGTGTAACACTCTTTCCCTTTACTTCTTCTCTCTTGTTGTTTCTTTTACTACCATGTCTAACTAACTCTTTTATTACATGATTAACTAACTACTAACCCACTAATCTCTAACAACTTGATTGATAACCCAAATGAGTCAATAGTGTCAAACAAGCCTTGCGCAAATGAGAGCTATGACATCTTAAGACGAGGGTTCTAACTCTAACTTACCTACAAGTATTAGCTCTCTTATATTTCTTACTTAACGGGTTTTTGATGATCTATAAACTTTGCTTGTCTTTGTAAGTAGAGATTTTTCTTTTAACTTTGCCGATACCATTAGTGCACTTGTGTCTTCCCTTATTCTGGCCTTCTATTTGATCTTGATAAGGAAATGTCCACGTTTTTACCGTGTAAAGCTAAGTTAAAGGAAGAACTTTCACTCGATTTTCACGTGAATAGTTCCTATGCATAAATGCTTGCCTATGATCCATCATGAGGTTACATCTTCAAGAAATTAGAGATTAGTGGGAGTACTTAGTAGAAAGTTAGCCATGTGTTTTTACCATTTAGAAAAATCACTTTTACAAACCACTAAACCATTCTAAACAATTCTTGAAACCAACTTGTTTTCATTTTTTAAATTCTTTATTTGAAATAAAGAACTTTCTCTTTTCTTGAACAAAGAAGCCACATCAAGCTTTCATCGCTCTCCCTCCTTGTGGATACGACACGTGTAGCCACTTTTCTAGTACGGAAGAATCGCAAAAGCAGTAACATCGACCCACATTCCTTTACTTATTTTTGTGCTTACTTTTTGCCGATCAACCAGCTCTAGGTCAAGGTATGTGCACGTCTGTGCACATCGGTCGACCAAGCTCTGATCCGCCCGACCGGTCGGTAGACTGCCAGCAGGCTCAGGCTGGGATTTAGGGTTCGAAAACTTGATCTTTTTAATACCTATAAAATCCCATAAAATTACATAAAATTCACAAAATAAGTTCTTATAAATATTTGAAGAATAAATATATGTGACTAAACTTCAACACATATTTCAAATAATTTGAACTATTTTTGTGATATAGAAATTAAGCTTTAAAACAAAAAAGGTATTTACCAAAACTTATATTTTGAAATGAAAATCCGTTTTCTCCAAACTCTTATAAATACAAAAATATGATATAGAAGCACTTTTGAAGCATAGTGTGTATGGATAGAATCCAATACACATATAAAGGATATATCTAAAATCCAAAACTAAGTTCTGTTAAAAAATAAAACTTGAAACACATGAACTAGAATCATCAAAATTAGTTTTTAGACAATATGAATCATAGATGTATATAGATAAAATCTAATATACATAAACTATGTAAACTTCTTTTGATTTTATCTATACATGAAAACCAAAGATATAATTTTGAAATTCCAAAACAGTTAAATCGAAACCAAAAACTATTTATCTTTTGTGTGTGTGTGTATACTTGAGCATATCAAAACTAAACTATCCTTATACAAAATCTTAACAAAAACTAAACAAACCAAAGTCTTCTTGTAGAATTCTTTCTCCAACCGACTCGATCCAAACTTGATCCAAAAGAGCTAGATGCGATCGTTGCGATGTGAACTCTTAAATTAATACTTGTTTGCTTCAACACTTTGACTGTGAATCTCTTGTTGAAGTCAAATCTCTACTAAGATCTTGATCAATATCTGAAACTTATTAAACACAAGGCCATTAGTAAATTAACCTTCATAAGTTAGTCATCATCAAAACTAAGGTGAAAGGCTTCTGGGCCAATAAAAGCGGCAATTAAAAGCCCCAATTTTGATCTCCTCCCTTCAATTTTCCATTTCAGTGAAGATTTCTTAAATTGTAAACTTGAGCCGAACATAACAAATCACAGTTCCATTCAACAATCGGGTTGCACCACTAAGGCTTCCTGCATACCCCTACCAAGGGATCAAGTCACACGCAGTTCATAAAAATGAGCCGCAAAATAATCTTCACTACAACTCAAGGTACATTATTCAACGATAAAGGTAATTACTCCTTCTCTATCTATTTCTTAGATTAATATAACAATTTTCAAAACCAACACTTTCTCTTTTTATTTCTTTTTCTTTAAACTCGTTTTTCTTTTCTTTTTAACAACAAACCCATCTTCTTCTTTAGAATACTTTTAACTTAGATTACCTTAACTATTTTTATTTAACACTGAGAAGAGAACTCTTAATCAGCAAATTAAAAGAAGAAACTTACTACAAAGCATCCATTATTGTCCCTCCCTGTGATTATGACCCGCATACTCACTTGCTATCATGGTAACATTGAGAACCTAGCACTGTTCCTAAAATTTTGTATTTTTCTGTGCAGGTTTGGCTCGATCAAAAATTTTGGTGCCGTTGCCGTGGATGGACGATAAATTTTCTTATTTTTTATTTACTTTAACGAATTAATCCTTTATTTCTTTTCTATTTTTGAATACAGGAACTAATTTCAGGAAAACAAGTATTGCAATACATGAATAGCATCTCTGAGACTCTGCTCTAGAAAGTAGAGCTCAGGGAGACTCTACTTTGCCGCGGAAATGCAGTCAAAGCGGTGCTTGCGTGATAAGGGAGTAAGACTACTTATCCTGTTTTATTGCAGGGTGATTGATTTGCGAAGTGTAGGCTTCTGCAGCCACTGATTTTTTAATTTAACCTATTCTGCATACTTTTCTAACTCCCACAGTAAATAGTTGCTTTGTTAAATGCTAAAAGCGACTAGACTTTGTATTTAGGGCACGTGTCTAATTCGTTTACCTTTTATATTACTATTGAAGAGTACTAGAGAGAAGGTACGCCTGCGTTGCATATAGCTTAGGAAACACACTTGTATGTTATATTGCTTGGGTCTTATTTTTGCTATATACTTGCACACGAGCACGAAAACGATCTAAGGGTGATTACTCATCAATTTTGCATATTTATTGTCACATTCTCATATTTATTTTTAATAAAACTCTGCTAATTGATCTATTTTTGCTTAGTGATGTGCAGACCATTATAAAAAGAAGAAAAATAGGAAAAGAGCCCAACAAGCCCAACAAGCCCAATAAACTCAAATATTTGAGGCAATCATATTTGGAGATTGAAAAGAAATTCGTAATTGGAAATCAATTATTCTCCAAGTAAAGAAGAAAGGATATTCTCAGCATACTTCGGGTTTAAATCCAAATTCTGAGAATATACCCATTAATTACATGGCAAGATAGAGTCATAAAAAGAAACTCCAAAAGTCTACAATTCAATCAAAATTCGGATTCAGCCTGAGCATCTTTTATTAATTTGATCATAACTTTCGTTATAGAAATGCAAATCTGATGATTCAAGATGCTACAGAAAGAAGCCTTAAAGATCTACAACTCTTCTGTTGAATATGTTTTCGATTTCAATAATTTGGTAAGTCATATTTAGCCATAAATATGACAGCTAGTTGTAGCCCACTCAATTAAATTTCCAATCAAGAGAAGAAAAGAATATTCTCAGCATATTCACAGTTCAACTTCAAAATTTTGAGAATATACCTTTTGATGAGTCAGCATTTTAATGAGTCACTATCCCAAACTTTCTCCTATAAATACCCCAGCAGAGGCATGAGCAGGGAGACATCTCAGATTCAAAGCAGAGATCAAAATTAGGATTTTTAGTTCAGTTTTTTTTCTTTCTTTTATTTTCTGTAATTTCTTTGTAAACCTAGATTAGAAAAGAGATTCATGAGAGTAAGAGAGAGAAGGTATGTATTGAAAGTGATATCAATGTAATTTTCCTCCTTTCTTTCATAGTTTTTTAATTTAATCAAAGTTTACTTTTTTGCTTTTATTTTTCTCCTTGGTATTTTCCCTCTTGTATATGACTATTATCCATATGCATCTTCAAGCATAGGAATAACCTTGTCTTTGTGAGTGCCATTGATAGTTCATGATGATATATTTGCTTTTATAGTTTTTCTTATTTCATACTTACCTTTGAGTTTTGATTTAATGTGGACGAAATCAGATTTAATCTTATGGATTATACTTTGCTCACCTCCAACTCAAGGTAAACCTTCGCCTACGATCTAGGGTAAGTAATCTTTCAAAAGGGTAAGTCCACTTTTATCTTCTTTCTTTTTTTTTAAGTTTACTTATATTTTTAGAAACCTTAATTTTTTTTCTTAAAACAAAAACCAAAACAAACAATACTTTCCTTATTTACTTTTACTTCTAACTTAACATAAAATTCTTTTTATTTTCAAAATAAATAAGAATACTTAACCAATTTAATAGACATACCGAAACGCTTCCATCGCATCACTCCATGTGGATTCGACCGCATAGCCACTGCTACCGTGGATAAATTGTGAAAAGGCAGAGATTCTTTTTACTTTTACATAACATCATTCTAAAACTCTAGCTTTTTCCCAATCAAATTTTGGCACCGTTGCCGGGAGGGAATGGTATTATTATTAATTAATAAATGGTTAATTTTTCTTCTGTATTTTCATGTGCAGTAGTAGATTATAGAAAGTTGGCAACTACAAAAGGTAACTCTGCAGTTATTATATTTTCCTGTTAACTTATTCTACACACCATATTTTTTTTAATTCAACAGTAACTCGTATTTGTAATTAATTAAAAAGCAGTTAGACTTTGCATTTAGGCATTTGTCTAATTTCGTTTACATTTTACATTACTGTTGAAGAGTGTAGGAGCAAAGGTACATGTGCATAGCATGTAGTATAGAAACACTTTTGAATTGTTTACATTACTTAAGTGTTGCTTTTTATATACATGTACACGTTGCACTTAATTGATTTAAGGGTTTATCCTATAAACAAGATAAGGTGGGGAAGTCATTACCCTCAATTAGCCCACAAATAATCTCCTCACTCACTAACCCAATCCTAACTAAAACTGAGTAGACATTGGCCCTAGGGACATCTCAGACTCAATTAGGAGACTGACCTAAGGGAGAAGTTATTAGAAGTTGACCCTTGCCAAATCGGTGTCTAAGGTTGGGATTGAGGGGCGAAACCCTAAAGGCTGGTGGTTTGGCTTAATTAGGGTCTGTTGCTTTTAAGCACGGATACCTCCCACCAATCTTACCCCTACCTGGCCGATTAACTTGTAGTAAGATTCGGCAATATACCCCCCGTGGTTAGTCTAACCAGTTAGAAGTCGTCTAGGTCTAAGGTCTTCCCTAACTTAAGCTAGATTTTTTTTTCTTTTTATTTGTTCGTTTGTTGGCTTGTTTTTATTTATTTATTTTTTTTTTTGACATCTTGATGATATGGATTATAATTACAATTATTCATATGCAAATTGATCCATATTTCACCCTGACTTCTTTTTACTCAGATATTACTAACCCCGTATATCATAACTGATCGGTCGCTAATATTGCACATTCATTATCATATTCTCATACTTATTATAGAATAAACTCTGCTTTTCCCTAATTATTGTTTAATTTATTTGCAGGCCCATTACTAAAGGAGAGAGAAGAGAAACGAGCCCAAAAGCCCATCAAATTCTGATTTAAATCAGAATTAATTCGAAGTCAGTAAATCAGGGCAGATCAGGTCAGTTCAGTTCGGTTGAAAATCAATTAAAAATATATCTCTTCAAATCAATCGGTTAAAGCCAACGATCAAAGGCCGTTTGTCACAATTCTGGAGATAAAACTAAAAATCCAGCTAAAGATAAAGTCAGATCCCGAAACCTGGCAGCTCTACCCCTAGGCTGCAGCCACCTGGCCACAGCAAGGCTACGAAAACACGGCATTTGCCGCGGATCCGCGGCTTTGTTAGGGAGTTAGGGGGAGCGTTTGCTCCCCCTATCTTCTTACGTCTCTCCCCGTTGGTTTTTGCCTATAAATACAGGGTTTTCTAGAGACCAGAAAAAATGACCATGCAGAGATAAACTTTAGGCCAGTTTTTCCTTCTTTTTAGTATAGGTTTTTATTTTTCTTTATATGTAATTTTCAGTTTTATTTTTGTAATTCAGAAGAGATCAGAGTTTCATAATAGAACGAGAGTGAAGTTTGTACTCAAAGTGACACCGGTATGAGTTTTCTTCTTTTCTCTTATTGTTACAAGATTGAATCTATGGTTGCATTTGTAAGTTCTTTTTTATTTTTTGTGTTCTTCTTCTTCCTTTCTACTTTTCTTATTTTGGTGCCAATTGCTATCCAAGTGAGTATTATAGCATCGAAAGGGCCTTGCCCTTGAGAGAGCCACCGATAGCTCATGACGATAGATTTTTAGTCTCATTCTGTATTGCTTCATACTTCATCGTCTTGATGATATAATGTGGAAGAGATGGGAATCAACTCTCATGGGCTATGCGCTGATCACCTCACTTCAAGGTAACATCATTGTCACAGATTCAAGGTAAGTATCTGGCCAAAGAAGGTAAGTAACTTTTAGTTTCTTTTCGTTTAATTCTTTAGTTTAGAACACCACAATCTACCACTTCTTTATCACTCTTTTTCAATTTCATTTGTACATATCACTTCTATTTTCTCCACCTTCTCATCTACCAATTGCTTCCTAACTTCAGTGTAATTTATTTTCCTTTTCTTTTTAAGAACTAAAAGAAGATCTTTAACCATTCTTTGTAACCTAAAAGCGGACTTACTAAAAAAGCTTCCATCGCTAGTCCCTCCTTGTGGATCACGACCCGCATAGCTGTAACGCCCCGCTCCCGCAGGTACGGGGACGTTATGGCGACGTACATACGCGAGGTGAAAACACACTCACGAGTACGTTAAGCCTCAGTACAGGATATCACCTCCATATTTATAAGCGTTCCAGCATGAAATAAGTACAAGAATACCTGCAGACAAAGGTGAGTGATCATAACAGATAGAAAAAAACATGGACAAATAAGATAACAGCAATAAAACATAAAGATACCTATGAGGGTCTCGATGAAGAGTCTCCTATGGAAACCCAATGGACTATCTGACCAAACGATAACTCGGATCTCCAACCTGGGCACGCAAACCCAGGGTCGTCAGAAAGCGACCTAGTGAGTGGTAAAATGAAGGAGGTAGTAATATATACAATAGTAATACAAGCAGATACTAATATATAATACATGATGTTGTATAGTGATACCATATAATAAGTATATCATAAGCAGTAGAAATATAAAATCATGTCAGTCTTTTAATACCATCACTACCTAGCCGGTTATCATCAGGTCATGGCTATAGTCGTATCCAGTTGATATAAGAAATAGTGTTATCTAGTGGTGATGTGATAGAAATGACCATGTTAGTGGTGACGAGATGGAAATGAACATGTAGATGAAGTATGCAACATAATCATCCTACTGTGTTGTGCCTAGGCAACATATAGACAATGCAAAATAGAATAGATGCAATGCAGAACATGCGTCGTATGTCACCACAGAAAGAGTAACATGTACCAGGCAAAGTAACAAGTATACATGTAACATAATATCGGATAACTGATCAGGAACAGTAACAAGATAGTATACATGTATCAGGCAAGTCATGTCATTTATACAATAGTAGCAATCAGTACCACCTGAAATTTTAATCAATCTCTTTCAGTGTCCCATACCACTGGCAGTTCATACTGGAGCCCGCACTCCAGTCGAACCCATCCGGACATGGCCTACGGGTACCATTATCCAAACGAGAGAGTGACCAAATAACAAGTGTTCCTGACGTCACTATTGTGTATACTGTTTGATTATGTTAATTGTAAACTCATGGTCGAGGAGTTCTTATCGGGTGGGTGTATCCTGTGCATACCCGGGACAACGGCCTTACCAGATCCCTGGCTGCTGAGACCAGGGCCAGCCCGCTAGGGCTGTAACATGTAACGGGAATCTCAATGAGCTAAAACATAACGGGAAACGGGAGCTTATGAGTAACAGATGGTAGCCAGCACTACTCCGTCCCCTGTAGTGGGACAAACAATGGATCCAGACATCCACCCGATATGATCTAATCAACCGTCAAGTCTCCCCCATACCCAAGTTATCATTATTATCTGATATGTCAAGTATACAATGTAACAAGAACACATACAGTACATGATATGGGTAACATGATAACATGACCTGAGCTCTGTTGATAGCATAGAACAATATAACGGGAAACGGGAACAATATAACGGGAAACGGGAACAATAGATGTGGGATTCCACATATCGCATATCAACAGCTCTCATGTCCAGTAACGGGAATATCCATATCAGTAACAGGAAACAATCATATAACATGAATACGGTAACATGGAACAATAATACATGTAATAGGAACATGGATTCATATGACCAGAATAGAGAAACCATATATGCATGTGTAACAGTGATATGTGAACCTGAGATGTGTGTCGAGCATCCGTGTAGCGATGAGAACAATAATATGAAATGCAGTACGCCATGCAGTGGGATATCCGTGTATCAGTGGATTATCTATGTGGAGTAAGAATCCATGTAACATATCTGTGTATCACTAGTACATGTATGCACAGTGGTCCGTGTATCAAATACTACCATGTACACTGACCTACAGTACCCATATAGTGATGATACCTGTGCGTGAAATAAGGGTGTCTAGCATGCATGTCTAGTAACAGTGTAGTGTCACCGAGAATCGTGGAGCAGTATACATGTGACTATAGTTCTCTAACTGTGATCCAATACATGACGTAATAGTGTTCATGAAGATGGTGACATAGTGGCCTGTGTGTCAGTGGCTGTGCAGGTATGATGACCGTGTTCGAGTTGTCGATATTAGTACTTATTGTTATTATTATGACATCCCTATATTTATATTACATCAGGAAATACCTTACAATATTATATATTCTTCTTATGACAAGGAGTATACAATAATGACAAGTTAATAATTAATAGTTACCGTATTTTATCCATAATCAAGATATATCAATCAATGTCTCTAAACATGGTAAATATAATTTATAAATAAAAACACTCACAAACTAGCCATGGAAAGGTAGCTCTCTTTCCCACGATCGCAACGGATCCAGAATCGTCCAAATCGGAGTCCGAATGCTCCCGATATCGCCCGAATACTAAAAACCATCAAAATGAGTTAAATATGTAAATAAAATATTAAATGTAAATAAAAAAAGAGCAGGGGGTTTCCTGTAAAATTACCTTATTGGGTGTGGATGCGGGTTTACGGGTTAATGGGTTAGGTCCAGATCCACGACCCAAACCCAATGACTTAAGTGGACGTGGGTTAGTGGGTTAATGGGTAGGGCTTATTGGGTAACGGGTTTCCAATCAACCAATAGAATTATAGTGGGTTCGTGTGTGAACCCGAACCCAACAACACACTCACATACACACACACAACAGCGCGCGCACATACACACACAACACACACACACAACAGCACACACACTCACACTCACACTCACACACACACACACACTCTCACTCGCACACAGCAGCATGGCCGGCCAGCACCGCTGGCCGGCGGCAGCGCACGCCATGGCCGGCCAGCAGAGGCCGGCGACGACGCCTCGCCGGAAAAGAGAGGGAAAAAGAGATGGGGAGAGAGAGAAAATTGAGAGAGAGAGAGAGAGGAGAGAGAAAATCGAATCATAATCCAATAGAGAAGACGAATAAGAAGAGGAGCCAGAAAGAAAGAAACAGAGATGGCAAGCAAGAACCATATGCCAAAATAATGTCACAACCTCGTGGAATTCAACCTGCACCTATCCCATTTGAAATTGGAAAACCCCAAACAGATTAAGGGAAATTGCAGACAACCTCCTTCAAACATTTATGTGGGGGGAGAGAGAGAGTGAGATATTAGGGGATTAAATTGAGTTAGAGGGAGATTAAGGGAGTGGTTAATTGAAGTCGGTTGGAGTGAGGCGGTGGGGGAACTCTCCAGAGAAAGGAAGAAGAGAAGGGAAAAGAAGGGAAAAGAAAAAAGTAAAAAAAATAATATTTTATTATTATTATATTGGCCAAAAATTCGACCAGCTCCGAACGGTGCCCAAAAATTTCAGAAAATAAAAAATATTATCCTGAGATGTAATATGAAGACAGTTTGAAGAAATGTTGTCAGGTTTGCAAATTAAAAATCCTGGAGTGTCTCGCCGATACTAGGCGACACCGGTTTGGCCGGATTTTCGATAAATTCAGAAAAATCTCCAAAAATACCCTAACGTAGATAATACGATTCTAAAATATATGGTGAAAGCGGATTCTCACAATATAACTCTGTTTGTAGAATAAAAATCAGAATGCCGATTATCGGTATCGGTCGACACCGACTACGAAGATTTTCCAAAATAATCCAGAAAAATTCCAGAAAATCCTGAAAAATCTAACATATTAGAAAATAATTTTTGAAACTGAAATCAGCTCAATCGGACTACCACGGAGGTCAAAGCAATATTCTACGCCGTATCGCGTACTGATATTGTGATACGTATATCAAGGATCAGGGGGTTACATTTCTCCCCACCTTACAAAAAATTTCGTCCTCGAAATTTCAAATCAGGTGTGAGAACGATATTTCCAACCCCAAAGCCTAAATGTTACGGGTCCACGACACATCCACTGCGCACTCTGATATCTATAAGAAACTCGGGATGGAGAAGTATGGTAGTGAAACAGATTGGAAGCCACAAGAAGCCAAGAAAACGAGAAGCAAATCGAATATTCTAGTTGACAACCGGAAGGAAGTAATACAAACGAGGTAAGGAATGAATTGTCAAGGTCATCGTATTCTAGTACTCGTTGCTGGAATCCCCATATTCAGAGACAGATAAGCTTTAATCTGCCTTTGCTTGCACTGTAGGTCTGAGCTCGAGGATTGACCCAGGTGGTTACCCACACCAGGTGTGAACCTAAGCTCTGATACCACTCTGTAACGCCCCGCTCCCGCAGGTACGGGGACGTTATGGCGACGTACATACGCGAGGTGAAAACACACTCACGAGTACGTTAAGCCTCAGTACAGGATATCACCTCCATATTTATAAGCGTTCCAGCATGAAATAAGTACAAGAATACCTGCAGACAAAGGTGAGTGATCATAACAGATAGAAAAAAAACATGGACAAATAAGATAACAGTAATAAAACATAAAGATACCTATGAAGGGTCTCGATGAGGAGTCTCCTATGGAAACCCAATGGACTATCTGACCAAACGATAACTCGGATCTCCTACCTGGGCACGCAAACCCAGGGTCGTCAGAAAGCGACCTAGTGAGTGGTAAAATGAAGGAGGTAGTAATATATACAATAGTAATACAAGCACGATACTAATATATAATACATGATGTTGTCTAGTGATACCATATAATAAGTATATCATAAGCAGTAGAAATATAAAATCATGTCAGTCTTTTAATACCATCACTACCTAGCCGGTTATCATCAGGTCATGGATATAGTCGTATCCAGTTGATATAAGAAATAGTGTTATCGAGTGGTGATGTGATAGAAATGACCATGTTAGTGGTGACGAGATGGAAATGAACATGTAGATGAAGTATGCAACATAATCATCCTACTGTGTTGTGCCTAGGCAGCATATAGACAATGCAAAATAGAATAGATGCAATGCAGAACATGCGTCGTATGCCACCACAGAAAGAGTAACATGTACCAGGCAAAGTAACAAGTATACATGTAACATAATATCGGATAACTGATCAGGAACAGTAACAAGATAGTATACATGTATCAGGCAAGTCATGTCATTTATACAATAGTAGCAATCAGTACCACCAGGTGTACGCGCCGGAAAAAGAAAGAAAAGAGGTGCTGTAAAATTTCCTTGAATCAGATGAAAAATTACAACAAAACTGTTTCCCTTCCAGTTACAAGAGAGGGAGGATGTTGAGTCTTGGATCCTCCCTTTGTTTAATGCTGGGTTCTTCGTGTGGCGGTGGAGAGTGAATCTTTTTCTCCGTTGACCGGATGACTGTCGGGATCGTCAGGGATCTTCTCTTTGGTTGGTAGAAGGAGTAACACAGCTCTTGTCTACCAAAACTTTCAAAGGGAAGGTAGGCAAAGGACAACTCGTACGCAGCGAGCTTGTTGAAGAGTTTAGCTCTCTTTATCCTATCTCTGTCTTGTTGTCGTCTGACTAAAGAAAATCCGACCCCTTCTTCAATAGCGACGGGGCTATTTATAGGGGTTCCAGGGTGAACGTGTCCCCTAAAAATACTCCACAACGAGGGGCTGACCTCCCCGCTATGTGGGCGGCGACTGGCCCCATAACCAGGGCGGTTATAACCGAGACGCGGGTGTCGAGCCCACGCGCCTTGATGTTGAGACGCGGGTGTCGAGCCCACGCGCCTTGATGTTGAGACGCGGGTATCGAGCCCACGCGCCTTGATGTTGAGACGCGGGTGTCGAGCCCACGCGCCTTGATGTTGAGACGCGGGTGTCAAGCCCACGCGCCTTGATGTTAAGACGCGGGTGTCGAGCCCACGCGCCTTGATGTTGAGACGCGGGTGTCGAGCCCACGTGCCTTGAACTTGAAACTTTGCTTTTTAATGGCTTGTCTTCTAGTGATTTTTAGACAGCCTACAGAACCCCCTCCAAAGATTTCGATATTCCGCAGTTAACTGGGACGGATTTCGAAATACTTTGGACTCTAGCTGAATTCGCCTTTATGACTGAACTGTTAATGCTCCGGGTTTGATCTTATCTGGAGTTGGTCTTCGTGAGTATACTGTTGAACTCTTTGAGGCCACCAGAGTTGATCGTGTTGAGTGTCTAGATACACAGTCTAAACCTCCCCGATTGCTTTTAGTCTGTCATGGACGTGCTTTAAGCCAGGAGTGGACGATCGTCTGCTTGTGCCAGTGTACTGTTGAACTGATTTGCAGAAGTAAGGACTGAACGCCAGTTCTTTTTGAAGAGCAGAGATAGTACTGCTTTACAGACGCGACTTTCATGGGGTGCGTCTTTTGGCAAATGAAAAACGCGACTGATCTTCCATAAAGCAGACGCGATGTTCAGCCGGGCTGGAAAGACGCGAACTTCTTAGAGAAACGCGACTTTTTGAATGCATTTATGGCGGTGATGACGGGGCATGTCCATCGAAGAGGCGCGGCCGTCGGGTGCGAATCTGTGCCATGTCATGATTGCACTGCCAGTTGGCCTGGGGAACCGACGGGACACACCTTTTGACGCGCGGACTTCCCGGTTCATTAAATGATCTGTTCCACGTGTCAAGCGATGACTCGCTGCAGAGCCATGGTGCGCGATCTTCGCGATACATTAAAATTGATCTGTTCCACGCGTCAAGCGATGACTCGCTCAGAACTAATCGAGCCACGCGCCGCGTATCTTCGCGAATCCTTGTGCCTATAAATGGCAACAGTCAGAGGGATACCTCTTCTTCTCCGAGCGCATTTGTTTAGAGTTTTTAAGAAAAATAGTTCTTCTTTCTCTGTTCATCTCCATTACTGGATTCTTAATCACCAATGGCACCTAAGACCAAGCCAACTGCATCCTCTTCAAGAGCGACCGTCACCGAGGCCCAGAGGGGCGGTTCCTCCGCGCAGGAAGTCCTTTTCCCAGGTATAACGCCGTTTAGGCTTGAACTTCACCATTACTGGAAGCTCATGGAACCCCAAAAAGATATCTTTTGGAGGAGAACCATTAACACAGAACCGTCAACACAGAAAACAAACCGTGTTTGAATCTCAGACGCGGTCTCAGACGCGGTCTTTGAGTTGATAACCAAGGCGCGGGTTTGATGACCCGGTGCCAGCGAGTCCTGCATTTTGGATTCTTCACTTAGAATATTTCTAATTGTGAAGGGTTCGGACGCGGACTTGAAGATTTTTCATCAGGTGCAGGTTTTTGATGAATCTTGCACCTGAGCCCAAGTACTTAGAGATTTTTCATAAGTCTTGGTTTGCAAAACGCGGATTTGATCCCGCGGGTCTTACGCCTGGATGCGGATTTGCAGGTCTGGATGCGGATTTGATAATTCCTGCGTCCAGTATTTCTTCTGCGTCTGGACGCAGATTCGCAGGTCTGGACGCGGATTTGATAATTCCTGCGTCCAGTATCTCTTCTGCGTCTGGACTATAGACACTTAGCATTTTTTTTTCGCTTCTGATAAGGTGTCTGATTAAGTGTCCTTTTCTTTTGCAGTACCACACCCTTCTGCCCCACTCGCCAAGAAGCGCCACTTTGGACATGTAGGTGGTGCTGACCGTGATCTGGCCTTTGTGCTACAAAGGACAGTACCTGTGACTGCTGACAGGTCGCAGGAGCGCCAGAAGAGGCTCTCCAATGTTGATATGACGACCCTTCGGGTGCTTATGACCGATGCAGTATTCACAACGGATGATCGCGTCAAGCTGGAGAAGCCTGCCTTCTTCTTCGGAGATCGTATCGGTGATGGCGGCTATTCCATGTATGATGGAAATTATAGATGGCTCCGTCAGATAGGGGATAGAAGATTCTTTCTTCCAGACATGGAGAGGATGTTCCCGTTGTCTTATCTCCAGCACATGTCCGTCCCTCGGAAGATGAAATGGGACGTTTCCCGATATGTCCCTGAGATTACCCTCGGTGACTTGGGCTCCCAGAAGGTATACCGTCATGATGGTCATGATAGGGCGGTTCTCGGCCTGTTCCCCGGGTCGCGCAAGTCCGAGCTCCCAGTTGGAGAGATACCAAAACTCGGCACTACCTTCCTCAACGCGTTTATGAAAGCGGAGGGTGATTTTCCTGTTGAGTTCCGTGCGCCCGGGTGGGTTCATTCCACCGAGAAGTATTGGTGGTGCAGGATGGTGAGCTTCGTTCTTGCCGATCTTGGAGATCTGCTAGAGCATGTGGGACTGTACCCAGCAGTCAGGGCCGTGCAGTATGGCATCCCGCCGAGTTCTCAGAACTTCTTCGGGGTCCTGGAGTGTTACAATTCTTTGACGGGGACATTCTTCACCCCGGTCGGAGAGATGGGCCTTGCACTGCACGAGTTGCATGAGGTCTCGGGGCTGGCAACAGGGGATTCTCCCTATGAGGAATATATCCCAACCACTGAGGAGCTCAACCTTATGAAGAAAGGGTCTCCTCAAATGTACGAGACTTATTGGGAAGTGCTATGTCACTTCCATATTTGCGGCCAGATAACCACTTGGAGGTCGGGAGGAATCAAGCAGCTGTCTTGGGCCAGTTACTTGTTCAACAATGTCAATAAAAAAGACCATCCAATAACCCGACTGGCTCCCAGCTCTGACAAGGAAATTGACGACAGGATCGCCCAGGCTCCTGAAGGCTTCTACACCACGGTTTCGAACGAGGACGGTTTCGAACCTGACATGGTCTTTGAAAGCTTTCACCATCAAGCCTGGACCCCTATCTCCGATCGAGCATTGTTGGCGGGCTTCTTAATGCTGTGGCTGAAGCGTTGTGTGGTGCCCACGTTGCCACATGAAGTCATTGTTGCCGATGTAGTGTACCCGGCGGTGCTCCTGGCCTATGGCAGTCCCATAGCCCTTCTCCCGGCCATGGCGGCTGGCATTCAAAGCGGGTTGCGGGCGTTAACCCAGGCTTTCTGCGAGGCAGGGAAGGCTGTCGACTCCCATGGCAAGCCGATTGTTGATTCAGAGGGGAAGCCGATGGTGAAGCGCCCCAACCCTCGGGTCGAGCTGCCCTACACGTACCTCATGGCTTGGTACGTGATGCACTGCCCTTCCCTGATGACGCCGGTGCCTTAGAGTGAGGGTTTCGCCCCTTTTGTACAGCGGTTGGAGGGTTCGGACTGGCGTAATACTTATATGTATTTCGTCCGGAAGTGCATTTCAGATGCTTCGAACTACCAGCTCAATCGCTGCTTCCCCGAGATCCCTGGTGCATCTTTCGGGGATCTATTTACTGATTCCGCGGGCCCAGATGACTTCACGAGGTTGTCCACGGGGGTCTTCTGGTGGTTGATCAACATTCGGCCCGGATATGTGCTTTTCCGGCAAGGGACTTCATGCACAATCGAGCCGTACATGCCGAATCGTTTCGCCCGACAGTTCGGCTACGATCAACTCTACGTCGGCAATCCCAATGCTCGACTCGCCTTCGAAGGGAACTTGTTCGAAGGTGCTCGGGCTTGGTACTACAGTGTGGCCGGAGGGACGGAAGCAACTTTCCGTCTACCTATCGAGGGGTCAAAGTGCCGTATGAGCTTCAGCTTCTGCTCCTGGTACTTCCAAGTCAACCAGACACCATACTTTGTTCCGGAGTATTCATGCATTGAGAGTATCAATGCAAATCTCGAAGCAAGGTCTGAGTCCGGTAAACGCTCGCGAGGCGTCGAGCAGTACCTGAAGGCTCTGAGGGAGGTCGGGAGAAGGTCAAGGGAGGAGCCGCGAGCAACAAGGGCGGAGCCGCAACCAACAAGGGCGGAGCCGCGACCAACCAGGGCGGAGCCGCGACCAACCAGGGCTCGACAGGCGGTGAGCAAGCGTCGTCAAGGCTCTACTTTCACTGCTGAGCCTGCCCCAAAGAAGGTCCGGAGAGACTTGATGGCTGCAGTTTCTCGATCCGCGGACATCCCTTCTGGTGTTGGGGAGCCGAGGGAGGAAGCAGTGGACAAGGATGACACTCCCTTAGTCCATGCCCGCAGGTTACACCGCAGGAGCCTTAGGATTGCAGAGGAAGGGGAGCCTGCTGACGGACCCACCGCCACTGACGAGACCGAGCAACTTGAGGTCGATATAATGAGCGGAGGCGATGTTAAGATTCCGGGGATCTCAGCTCAGCCCGAGTCTTCCTCAGCTCAGAGGAGGGATGAGGCACAACAGCCTGGGTCTCTTTCTGTCTTCATCTCCAGTCCTCGGATGGTTGACCCCAGGGAGGGTGAACTTTTATCAAGTGTTTGGGATTAACTTGATTGAGCTCAGCTGGGGATTTGATGGAAACACTGTTGATGGTGTAGTATTAACCTAACAATGTTTTTAGGTAGACATGTTATTCTGTTAAAGAGAATAACAAGTGAGACTAGACTCGTGGGGAATCTAGGAAAGTTTGTTACCGTTAGAGGTGTGATATTAACTTAACGGGTTGAAAGTGGTCTTGTCAGAAGTGTAATGTTAACTTGACAAGGATGTGAGTCAGAGGTGTGATATTAACCTAACTCAGAAGTGTCACTGTCATAGGTATAATGTTTAACTTGACAGTGAGGGTAATGCTAGAGGTGTAATGTTGAACTTGGCATTGGTCATCTCGGCTTGTATAAGGAAGTCCGAGGGAAAGTCATGGCCATAAGTGTATTGTTTAACTTAGCAATGACTTGATGCTAGAGGTGTAATGTTAACTTAGCATCATCCATTTCAGCTTCGATATGGAAGTCTGAAGAAAAGTGACTGTCAGAGGTGTAATATTAAACCTGACAGAAACCTGATTACTGTTTAGAGGTGTGGTGTTAAACTTTAACAGTAATTTGTCAGAGGTGTAGTATTAACTTGACAAAGATTGACTCATGATAAGAGCAATTTGAGGACCTGTCATTCTATTGGTGAGAATTGACAAGTGAAAATTTAAAGTGCCAGAGGTATAGTGTTAACTTGGCAAATTTGAAAGTTTGATACTCCGTGTAGAGTTGACAAACAAAATTTGTACTCGACAAGGAATATTGAAAAGTTTCCATTACCAGAGGTATAGTGTTAACTTAGTAATGGTTGTATTTTGTAGACCTACCATTCTGTGGATGAGAATTGGTAAGGGATTTTGGAGGAAAGAGTGGAGCCAAGTCCACTTAGGATTTTTAGCAAACCCTCAGCTATCAACGGATTTGAGGTGCCTTTACCAACTACCGTTTGAGTTGGGCTAGCCATGCTATTCCCCTCAGCATGATGAGTTGTCGAAGACTTATGTTGGGCTTAGAAGCCAACATTTTCCTCTATCCTTAGCCGTCGGGGGCGTCGGATGTTATAATGAAGAAATTCTTCTTACCTTGATCAGAGGTATACTTTTAACTTGATCAGCGGAAGAATACCATCTAAGGATAGTATTTTTTCAGGAACCTGCCATTGATCGGCATCATGAGTGTATCGCCATTTGAGGTTATGAGGCGATATGACCCATTTGAGTAGACTGACTCTACTACAAATGGTCCTTCCCATTTGGGTTGGAATTTTCCTTTTGTCTTGTGCGTCATTACCATGGGTCTTCTGACGGCTAAGACAAGATCGCCTTTCTTGAAAGTTCGCATTTTAACTTTCTTGTTGAAGTCTCTGGTAATACGAGTTTGGTAGAGCTCGATTTGTTGTTGGGCCTGCAGACGTTTATCATCTAAGGCCTCCAGTTCCTGGAGTCGCTGTCGATGCTTCTCCTCTGCTGTCATCTCTGCTGTCAAGGCGAC
Source organism: Agave tequilana (assembly GCA_038442645.1). Classification (NCBI taxonomy): domain Eukaryota; kingdom Viridiplantae; phylum Streptophyta; class Magnoliopsida; order Asparagales; family Asparagaceae; genus Agave; species Agave tequilana. The sequence continues at coordinate 70,623 of JAVJIF010017575.1, forward strand.
GCGTAGAGATAGAATTTGGATTTCCAGTGGGAGCACGGCTTCACACCCGTATACCAAAGAAAATGGTGTAGCTTTAGTTGGAGTTCGCACAGTTGTGCGATAGGCCCATAAGCATTCACCTAGTTTATCGTCCCAGTCACCTTGACTTTTCGAGACGAACTTTTTGAGAAGCTTACCAATGGTCTTGTTGAAAGCTTCTGCGAGGCCGTTAGCGGCAGGGTAGTATGCCGTTGAGGACACACTCTGAATTCTGAACTTAGCGCAGAATCTCTGGAAAGCCTGGCTGATGAACTGAGGTCCATTGTCATGGACAATTCGCCGAGGTACACCGAAACGGTAAATAACGTGATGTTTCACGAACTTGATCACGTTCGACGATTTGACCTCCTTCAAAGGAATGGCCTCAGCCCACTTAGAGAAATAATCGGTTATTGTCAAAATGAACCGATGTCCTTTTGATGATGGTGGGCTGATAGGGCCAACCACATCCATCCCCCACATTTCAAATGGCCAGGTAGAGGTTGTAGAGTGGAGATACCCTGGTGCTTGATGGATGAAATCCCCATGCACTTGACAAGCGTGGCGTCGTTTAGCATAGGTGACGGCGTCGGCAACCATCTTGGGCCAATAGTAACCCAATCTTTGGAGTCGATGTGCCAGTTTTGGGCCAGGTTGATGGGCTCCACACATACCGTCGTGGGCTTCTCTCAATACCTCTTGGGCTTCTTTTGGTGAGAGGCACCGAAGCAAGATCCCGTCATGCGATCGACGATACAATGTTCGCGTAATCGCATTATAATAGAATTTGGGGGCTTTCTTTCGAATGGCAGCTGCCTCTTTGGTGTCTTCAGGCAGAATGTCGTATAAGACGAAATCAATGTAGGGGAATCGCCAGTCTTTAAGCTCTGGACCGGTTGACAATTCCAGTGCTTCTTTGCCTTGACAATCTCCCTTTGACTCCTAATAGCCCTCGAGAGCATTTCTCGGGCAATACAGGTCGTGGCTGTAGACGAATATCTTCTCCATTGCTCCAGCTGGAAGAGCTAAGGAGGCCGCGAGGGATGCGAGTGCATCCGCGTGCGCATTTTGCCTGCGCGGTACATGGTCGATGTAGAAGCTTGTAAACCCCTCGGCCATGCGGATAGTTGCGTTGTGGTAGGGTACTAGGTCCTCATGTCTGACTTCGTACTCCCCGCGAACTTGGCTGATGATGAGTTTAGAGTCGCCGTATGCCTCGAGATTTTTAACGCCAATCTCATCGGCGAATTGCATCCCAATCAAAAGAGCGTTGTACTCCGCCACATTGTTGGAACAAGGCTCAGTTAATGAGACAGCTCGGGGAATCACATAATTTTGTGGGGATACGAGTACTACTCCTACCCCCGCTACTACGTGTCCCTTTGGGCTTGTTCTTGATGCACCGTCGAAGAAAAGTTGCCATACTTGACTTTCGAACGATGTCTGAGTCAGGCAGACTTCAGCAACTTCATCTGGTAGATCCTCGTAGACTTTGGCTGCCCTCGGATCTGGGTGCTCAGCTAGGAAATCCGCCACTGCTTGTCCCTTAATGGCCTTTTGTGGTAAAAAGTGCATCTCATATTGGGAGAGCAATATGGCCCATTTTGCCAGCCGGCCGTTTAATGATGAAGGCTTAGTCATAAGTAACCTCAGGGGGTTGACTTTTGATATGACGTTTATAGTTTGGCCTACCAGATAGTGCCGCATTTTCTGAATAGTGAACACTAATGCCAAACATTCCTTCTCGATCGGGTTATACCGATGTTCGGCTCCGAGCATTGTTCTACTCAGATAGTAGATTGATTGCTCACGTCCGTGATCATCATTCTGAGCTAATAGAGCTCCCAAAGAATGATCCATTGCCCGGACGTACACCAGGAAAGGCTTTCCGGATACCGGAGCTGCAAGGACTGGTGGTTGGGTGAGGTATTGCTTGATTTCCTCGAACGCTTGTTGGCAAGCGTCATCCCAAATGAATGAGACACCCTTCTTCATTAACTTAGCGAAGGGTTGGCATCTTTCGGAGAGGTTTGAGATAAACCTGCGGATGTACGCCAATCGTCCCTGCAATCCCCTGAGTTCTTTGAGATTTCTCGGGGGTTGCATCTCCTGGATAGCGCGAACCTTTTCCGGGTCCAAGTGAATTCCGGTGGATGTTACAACAAATCCTAAGAATTTGCCACTGGCCACCCCTAGGAAGGACTTTGTGGGATTCATCTTCAATTGATGAGCCCGCATGATGTCGAAGACCACCTTCAGGTCCGCTATGTGATCACCTTTAGTGCGGCTTTTTACCGCGATGTCATCAACATAACATTCCACCGTTTTGCGTATTTGCTGATGGAAAATGGCGTTCATGGCCCTTTGGTATGTTGCCCCTGCATTTTTCAGTCCGAAGGGCATGACGGTGTAGCAATATACCCCTAGAGGTGTCCTGAAGGAGGTATGCTTTTCGTCATCAGGATACATTTTTATTTGATTGTATCCTGAGAATCCGTCCATGAAGGACATTCGTTCGAATCCACAAGTATTGTCAATCATGACATCTGTGATCGGCAATGGGAATTCGTCCTTGGGGCAGGCCTCGTTTAGATCGCAGAAGTCGATGCAGATCCGGATCTTCCCGTTCTTCTTGGCGACGGGGACGATGTTGGCTACCCAGTCGGGATGTTGTTCTTCCCTAATGAAGCCAGAATCAATAAGTTTTCTGACTTCTGATTGAATTGCCTCCATTATTTCTGGACGAAACCGTCGCTGCTGTTGTTTGACAGGCTTTACGTCCGGATTGATGTTGAGGCGGTGCATAGCCACCTGAGGAACGAGTCCTGGCATGTCCTCATAATTCCAGGCGAAGACGTCTATATACTCTTGTACAAGAGATATTAGATCCTTTTTCTCCGAAGGTGACAGGCCGTCACTTATAAAGATGGGCTTAGGGTTAGCCTCATCTCCTAGGTTGATCTGAACAACCTCGTCTTAGGTGGGTGGCTCGCGCTGTTCAAAGCGAGTGTCCCAAAGAGCATTTAAATGTTTGATCCAAGGATCTGTATCAGATTGGATCATTTCTTCATTTCCATCTTCCAGGTGGCTTGTCGAAACCATGTTCACTGAAAGTTCCTTGAAGATGTTGCCGACACTGACATCTGACTCCCAAGATGATGTGTCTGAAGAGTAATCATTGCTCGACGATTCTTGAGAATCGAAGGCTGATGGGACCGGAGTTGATACATAGCCTAACCCCCGGCGCGTCCGATGATAATAATCGGGGGCCTTCCTTTCGGCACAAGGATCGAAGCAGCGTCCTCCTTCCTTTGCCGAAGTTCAACCCGGGTCTGTTGGTCAGGTCGTACCCCATACATCTCATCATTTTGAGTGCTTTTGGTTCATAATGACCGAACTGAGGGGATTCCTCCTCGCCTTCCGATTCTTCGCGGGGCGTTGGTTCAGACGAGATTCGCCCAAAAAGAATTGGTTTTTGGCCTTTCCGTCTTGCTGGAACCATAAATATAGATTCTTGCGCATTACCATTATCTTGGTATGTCTCGAAGGACGACTTCACTGGTACATGCAACGATGTCAAAGCATCTATTGCCGACCAGGGGTCATCGTCTACTTCGGTGCTAGTGTCTGATGGTACTGAATCAGAAGCAAACACAGAAAAATACGCAAAATCTAAATCTTCATTAATATACCAACCGCCTACATCGTCGGTGGTATTATCAACATCGAGCTTATTAGTGCTCTTTACAAGTGGTTCTAACTCCCACAGGCACTCTTCTTTCTCGGGCTCGGTGTCAGCTTCGTTACCAGAGTCTGGCTCCTCTGGTCGCGGGACTTCATCCGTCTCCACCGGATCTTGGTACAGCAAAGAGTCGGTGAAATAATTCTCGACCCCTTTGAACGGATACCTTTCGGCAATCAACGTCTGCACCTTTCCACTCCCGTCAATGTATTTCATGACTTGGTGGAGAGTGGAGGGAACGATGGAGTTGCGATGAATCCACGGTCGTCCAGCAATAGATTATAGGAAGTGTCGGCGTCAATGACGTAGCATGTCACTTCCGACTTGGGGCTTCCAATCTGGCACTTGAGCTTGATTTTCCCCATCGGACGGGTCTGGTTGGCATTGAACCCATAGATAGTTGTCTGAGTAGGGCTCAAACGATGAGTAGGAATGCCCAGATGTTGCATGACCCGGCGAGGCATGATGCTCAACGCGGACCCTGGATCTACCTGAATGCGGTTCACCTCAGACGATCCAATATACCCTGTGAAATATAGGAGTCGATCATGCTTCCCTTTAACCTGCATGTCATCTGCTGTAAAGGTAATGCAGGGAGCATTTGGGAAGGTGTGGAGGCAATCCTCTACATCTTCCTCCTTCGGCACCTGGGTCATGAAGACCTCGGCATTTGCCAGAGCTTCTTGTAGAGCTTCTCTGGTCGACTTTGATAGTCTAAGAAGTTCATACAAGGTAATGTGTGCCGGGATGTTGGCTAGTTGAGCCAGGACATCAAAGCGGTAAGGCGTCGTAGATCCTTCCGTGATGCCTTTCTGAAGGGCTCGAGAAAATCGAGTCTCCTTATGTTTCTCCACGGTTGTCTTGTGGAGGGCTTGGTTGGCTCTGCAGTTAGTTGTGGAGGGGTTGCCGCCGTTTCGCCATACTGCTTCAAGTACGGCTGTCCCGAACGAGTTCCCGCCATCGGTTGGTTGGGCTCTGCGGCCAAGACTATTGTTTCCTCCTCTGAGTCGGTTAACGAGGGAACATCAGTCTCGGCTTCTCAAGAGGAGGCACCCACCACATTGCAGGATGAGGCCTTTGCCTTACCTTTGGATTTCCTGTTGGTCACAGTAGTCCATTGCTGTTCATTGATAAGGTCAGGGTGGACCCACATGGTTTCCCCTTGAGGTGTAGGAACGGTACCAAGCCTTTCGCTTGCTGCTGGTGAGGGTCTGTGTTGACCACTCTCAGCTCTCCTCTTGGGATAGGGACTACTCCAGAGGGTGTCGGGGGTTGTCTTTCGAACTGGAGAACTGACGTCACATTAGCCGTCACCTTCTTCTGCTCTGGTCGGAGTTTCAACACCTCCGCGTCAATCAGAGCTTGAAGGATGTCCTTGAAGACATAGCAGCTTTTGGTAGGGTGCCCCAGCATCCTGTGGTACAAGCAATAGGTGGGATTGTCGGTCTTGCCGACTTCCTCGGGGCGCCGAGCTTCAGGGAGCTTCAGTCGGTTGCTCTTGTTGAGTAGTTTAAAGAGCGAATCGACATGTTCCTCCTTGAAGGAATATTGCTTGTTGGCGCGTGGCTGGCTTTAAGAGCCACTTGCCTTGCCTGATTGAGGTTTGGCGGGAGATTTGGTCTCCGTTGCCAAATTATCCTTCCGCTTTGTTTGGAGGGATGTGTTTGGCGCACGCCTTGTCGACCTTTCCGGCCTAGGCTTACCTTCCTCCGCTCTGACGCGGGCGACAATCTCCTCAGCCTGTTCACCTTGTTGGACTAATTGCTTCCAGGTGCGGCATTCAGCAACTCCTATTTGAGCAAGGAGTGAGGTTTGGAGATTGTGGCGGCATGTTTCCACCAGGGTGGCCTGGGTCATACCGCTTGGACACCGGAGTGCCACGTTCCGAAACCTTTCCACGAAAGACTTAACGGACTCTCCCTTTCGCTGTTTAGTAGCCAAAAGGGTGGGCATCGTGACTTCCGAGTCATCTTCGAAGAAGCGTGTTAAGAACAGCTTCTCCAAATCGCCCTAGTTCTTGATAGAACCTTCTGGGAGCTTCATGAACCATTCAAAGGCCAACCCTTTCAGGGTGCCGATGAACAGACGCGCCAGGATAGCATCGTTGTCTACTACATTTCCGGTTTGGGATTTGAAGTAGTAGATGTGCTGGTTGGGTGACCCCTTCCCGTCGAATGCTTGGAAGGTTGGAGCCTTGAACTTAGGAGGGTATGGAACTAAGTCCCACTCAGCCGGATAGGGCCGGACCACTCCTACTTCTTGGAGGTCTTTGCGATTGGCAAGGGCCTCGAGGCGTCGCTCCAGTTGACTCATTCTTTTAGCATGAGCCTTCCCCGGGTCTTGGTCGCCCTTTACTTGCGACGAGGACTTGGAAGAGCCGGAAGTAGATCGCCGCGTCTCCTCAGAAGGTTCGGAAGATGAACTTTCTCCCTTTCTCCCTTTGCCCTTTGACTTTTTAGGAGGAGACCTCCTCCTGTCTTCGAGCAGCTGTGCAATCGCCTGCTTGAGGGAGTTGATAGATTCCTGCTGAGAAAGAATCATATCCATTTGTGCCTTCTGGATTTGTTCTAAACATTTAGCCGTCTCCTCAGGAGTGCCTGTCATGTAGGCGGAGGTCTCCTTCTCGACGAAAAAGTTCGAAGCCCTCGATTCCGCTAGGCGGAGTGAGAATCATTCACTTTAATGCCATGGGCTAAGGTATTATAGTCAATTGGGGGAATGGCCCCAATCCGGGTGCGAGTGTGTCGATACACTCCTTCCGGTTCAGAGTCAGACTCATCTGAGCTGACTGCAGGTTATTTTCCCTTGCTCCTGCTTGTCATATTCGTAGTGAACTCCGGGTACTCAACGTCAGAGAAGGTTCTCCTTCTGTGGGAGCGTCTTCTTTTAGCTGACGGGGGAATCAGGGTCAGCTGTCTGACTAAAGACTGCTGATGTACGCCTGATCTGCAACGGCACTCAGAGAGCATATGGATGAGCCGTTGGCAGCAACACGATGAAGTGGCCTGATTGGCACTTCTTTTCTTCGTCAAATAATCCGTCAAATCCATGGGAGGGGGATTGAAAAGATTAGCCTCGCAACGTCGAAGATGGGAGGCATCCATGTGCCGTACAGCCTGGACGCAGGCTTCAGGGATGCGGTTCTCGCGCCGCAGCTGTTCAGCGCGCGTCTGGCATCTCTGTTGAGACAAGACGCGCCTGTCGCGTTGCTGCTTGGTGTGTCGGGGTAGAGAAACTTGAGAGAGAGTGGGCTGCTGGGCCCCATGTCTATAGGCGCGTGCCTCTTGTGCTTGACAAGGCGCAGAGGCTTCACCTTGGCGTTTGGTGAGTTGGTCCTCAGAGGACCTAACTGAAGGAATCTCGCGTTTGGGCCGCCAAACGCGGACTTCGCGGGGCGCGAGCAAGGCGCCAGTTTGTATGCTGCGTCCAGCCTCAGTCAGACAACCAGAGGTTCCAACTTGCAGCTGACGCGCACGTCTCCTCTGTCGACGCTCAGCGTTCCGGTTGCATCGCGGAGGTGGAGAGAGACCAACAACATCCTGATGCTGAACATCAGAGATTTTAACCACGCGGTCTCCTGAGAGACGCTGACGCGGGTGTTCTGTGCGACGCGGTTAGTCGCAAAGGCAGTTGTGCCTGGGACCACGCGGGCCTTCTGAGAGGCGTTGGCGCGTGTACCTTGCTTGGCACAGTTGGCAGCAGCAGCGCCCGAGAGAGCCACAGATCGGGCCTCGGGGCCATTCCCCGTCGAGACCCGGCGGCAGACGCGGGTCTTTGGCTCTTGGAGCCGGAAGAGAGAAACTCTTCGTACTTCGCCTGGTTGAACTCGATAATGAGCGATTCGACCATCTTCCCCTTACGGAGGACGTCATCCTGCGCCACGATTTGCTCATCAGTGACAATGTAGTCCCCAGCGGAGTCACCATCTCTTGTACGCGCCAGAAAAAGAAAGAAAAGAGGTGCTGTAAATTTCCTTGAATCAGATGAAAAATTACAACAAAACTGTTTCCCTTCCAGTTACAAGGGAGGGAGGATGTTGAGTCTTGAATCCTCCCTTTGTTTAATGCTGGGTTCTTCGTGTGGCGGTGGAGAGTGAATCTTGTTCTCCGTTGACCGGATGACCGTCGGGATCGTCAGGGATCTTCTCTTTGGTTGGTAGAAGGAGTAACACAGCTCTTGTCTACCAAAACTCTCAAAGAGAAGGTAGGCAAATGACAACTCGTACGCAGCGAGCTTGTTGAAGAGTTTAGCTCTCTTTCTCCTGTCTCTGTCTTGTTGTCGTCTGACTAAAGAAAATCCGACCCCTTCTTCAATAGCGACGGGGCTATTTATAGGGGTTCCAGGGTGAACGTGCCCCCTAAAAACGCTCCACAACGAGGGGCTGACCTCCCCGCTATGTGGGCGGCGACTGGCCCCATAACCAGGGCGGTTATAACCGAGACGCGAGTGTCGAGCCCACGCGCCTTGATGTTGAGACGCGGGTGTCGAGCCCACGCGCCTTGATGTTGAGACGCGGGTTCGAGCCCACGCGCCTTGAACTTGAAATTTTGCTTTTTAATGGCTTGTCTTTTAGTGATTTTTAGACAGCCTACGCCAGGTATTTTAATCAATCTCTTCCAGTGTCCCATACCACTGGCAGTTCATACTGGAGCCCGCCCTCCAGTCAAACCCATTCGGACATGGCCTACGGGTACCATTATTCAAACGAGAGAGTGACCAAATAACAAGTGTTCCCGACGTCACTATTGTGTATACTGTTTGATTATGTTAATTGGAAACTCATGGTTGAGGAGTTCTTATCGAGTGGGTGTATCCCGTGCATACCCGGGACAACGGCCTTACCAGATCCCTGGCTGCTGAGACCAGGGCCAGCCCGCTAGAGCTGTAACATGTAACGGAAATCTCAATGAGCTAAAACATAACGGGAAACGGGAGCTCATGAGTAACAGATGGTAGCCAGCACTACCCGTCCCCTGCAGTGGGACAAACAATGGATCCAGACATCCACCCGATATGATCTAATCAACCGTCAAGTCTCCCCCATACCTGAGTTATCATTATTATCTGATATGTCAAGTATACAATGTAATAAGAACACATACAGTACATGATATGGGTAACATGATAACAGGACCTGAGCTTTGTTGATAGCATAGAACAATATAACGGGAAACGGGAACAATATAACGGGAAACGGGAACAATAGATGTGGGATTCCACATATCGCATATCAACAGCTCTCATGTCCAGTAACGGGAATATCCATATCAGTAACAGGAAACAATCATATAACATGAATACGGTAACATGGAATAATAATACATGTAATAGGAACATGGATTCATATGACCAGAATAGAGAAACCATATATGCATGTGTAACAGTGATATGTGAACCTGAGATGTGTGTCGAGCATCCGTGTAGCGATGAGAACAATAATATGAAATGCAATACGCCATGCAGTGGGATATCCGTGTATCAGTGGATTATCTATGTGGAGCAAGAATCCGTGTAATATATCTGTGTATCACTAGTACATGTATGCACAGTGGTCCGTGTATCAGATACTACCATGTCCATTGACCTACAGTACCCGTATAGTGATGATACCTGTGCGTGAAATAAGGGTGTCTAGCATGCATGTCTAGTAACAGTGTAGTGTCACCGAGAATCGTGGAGCAGTATACGTGTGACTATAGTTCTCTAACTGTGATCCAATACATGACATAATAGTGTTCATGAAGATGGTGACATAGTGGCCTGTGTGTCAGTGGCTGTGCAGGTATGATGACCGTGTTCGAGTTGTCGATATTAGTACTTATTGTTATTATTATGACATCCCTATATTTATATTACATCAGGAAATACCTTACAATATTATATATTCTTCTTATGACAAGGAGTATACAATATTGACAAGTTAATAATTAATAGTTACCGTATTTTATCCATAATCAAGATATATCAATCAATGTCTCTAAACATGGTAAAATATAATTTATAAAATAAAAACACTCACAAGTTAGCCATGGAAAGGTAGCTCTCTTTCCCACGATCGCAACGGATCCAAAATCGTCCAAATCGGAGTCTGAATGCTCCCGATATCGCCCGAATACTAAAAACCATCAAAATGAGTTAAATATGTAAATAAAAATATTAAATGTAAATAAAAAAAGAGCAGGGGGTTTTCTGTAAAATTATCTTATTGGGTGTGATGCGGGTTGACGGGTTAACGGGTTGGGTCCAGATCCACGACCCAAACCCAATGACTTAAGTGGACGTGGGTTAGTGGGTTAATGGGTAGGACTTATTGGGTAACGGGTTTCCAATCAACCAATAGAATTATAGTGGGTTCGGGTGTGAACCCGAACCCAACAACACACTCACATACTCACACACACACACAACAGCGCGCGCGCGCACACACACAACAGCACACACACTCACACTTACACACACACTCTCACTCACACACAGCAGCATGGCCGGCCAGCACCGCTGGCCGGCGGCAGCGCGCGCCATGGCCGGCCAGCTCCGCTGGTCGGCGGCGACGCCTCACCGGAAAAAGAGGGAAAAGGAGATGGGGAGAGAGAGAAAATTGTGAGAGAGAGAGAGAGGAGAGAGAAAATCGAATCATAATCCAATAGAGAAGACGAATAAGAAGAGGAGCCAGAAAGAAAGAAACAGAGATGGCAAGCAAGAACCCATATGCCAAAATAATGTCACAACCTCATGGAATTCAACCTGCACCTATCCCATTTGAAATTGGAAAACCCCAAAACAGATAAAGGGAAATTGCAGACAACTTCCTTCAAACATTTATGTGGGGGGAAAGAGAGAGAAAGAGAGAGAGTGATATATTAGGGGATTAAATTGAGTTAGAGGGAGATTGAGGGAGTGGTTAATTGAAGTCGGTTGGAGTGAGGCGGTGGGGGAACTCTCCAGAGAAAGGAAGAAGAGAAGGGAAAAGAAGGGAAAAGAAAAAAGTAAAAAATAATATTTTATTATTATTATATTGGCCCAAAATTTGACCAGTTCCGAACAGTGCCCAAAAATTGTAAAAATAGAGAATATTATCTTGAAACGTAATATGAAGACGGTTTGAAGAAATACTATTAGGTTTGCAAATTAAAAATCTCGGAGTGTCTCGCCGATACCGGGCGACATCGGTTTGGCCGGATTTTCGATAAATACAGAAAAATCCCCAAAATACCCTAACGTAGATAATATGATTCTAAGATATATGGTGAAAGCAGATTCTCATAATACAACTCCGTTTGTGGAATAAAAATCAGAATGCCGATTATCGGTATCGGTCGACACCGACTACGGAGATTTTCCAAAATAATCCAGAAAAATTCCAGAAAATCCTGAAAAATCTAACATATTAGAAAATGATTTTTGAAACTGAAATCAGCTCAATCGGACTACCACGAAGGTCAAAGCAATATTCTACGCCGTATCGCGTACTGATACTGTGATACGTATATCAGAGATCAGGGGGTTACAATAGCCACTTGCTATAGCGGTAGAATTGAGCACCTTGCACTCTTTATTCTTGAGTTCTGAAATTCTATATTTTGTGTGCAGGTTCAAGCTCAATCAAATTTTGGCGCCATTGCCGGGGAGGGATGATAAGTAATTTTCTTTAAAGTTTACATTTTTTGTTAACTTTCTTCTTTGTTTTTGGTGTACAGATTTAACAATAAGAAATTTTTGCTGCAGTGGACATATAAGTGGCTCTGGACTTTGCTCAAGAAAGCAAAGCCCAGAATCCCTCAGATTTGCTACATTCTTGTGGCAATCTGAGTGAACAACTAACCTGTATTTTCTGTAGGTTGGCTGAATTGCATAGTTTAATATCTGTAGCATTTATCTTCTTGTTTGATTCACTATATATATATTTCTAATACAACAGTAAAAGTTGATTGTAAATGCTAAAAATGACTTAGACTTTGCATTTAGGCACGTGTCTATTTCATTAAATTTTCTATTTACTGTTGAAGAGTACTGAAGCCAAGGTATGTGTGCATAGCATTTAGTATAAGGTTCATTCTTTTATGAAATATTGCCTGAGTGTTACTTTTTTCTATATACTTATACACTGCACTAAATTGATTTAAGGGCTTGTCCTATAAACAAGATAAGGTGGGAAAGTCATTACCCTCCCTTAGCCACAAATAATCTCCTCACTCACTAACCCAAGCCTAACTAAAACTGAGTAGACGTTGTGTTGGCCCAGAGGCCCTTCACTTTAGTTTTGATGATGATTAACTCATGTAGTTATAGTTTACTAATAATCTTGTGATATTGAGTTTCACATATTTGATCAAGTTATTAGTAGGTGATTAGCTTCAACAAAGGAGTTTTGGAGCTTTCACATGATGATTCAAGAGCTCGAGCGTCAAGATCGCATCTAGCACTCGGTTGCAGTCAGGCTCATTGGATCGTGTTTGGATCGAGTCAACTTGGAGACGGAGTTCTATAAGAAGACATCGGTTTGTTTTAGTTTAAGATTGTATTTAGATCATTGTAAAGATTAGATTGTATTGATATGCTCAAGTTCACAATACACACACAAATTTAAAGTTTCATGTGTTTAGTTTTTCGGTTTAACCGGTTTCGGTTTTTATATATATGGCTTTCATGGATAGATAGAATCAAAACAAGTTTATATGGTTTAATGTATATTAGATTTGATCTATATACATCTATGCTTCATTTATTTGAAAAACTTATTTTGATAGTCTATTTCATGAGTTTGGAGTTTTGTTTTTAAACAAAACTTATTTTTAGATTTCATGTCAAAAGCATAGATATAAATCTTTATATATATATTGGATTCTATCCATTTACAATATGCTTTAAAGTTGTTTCAATATCATGTTTTTGTATTTATATGAGTTTTGGAGAAAACAGTTTTCCATTTCAAAAATCCTAGTTTTGCAAAATACGGATTTTAGTTTAAGGCAAAATTTCAAGAACATAAAAATGGTTCAAATAGTTTGTAATATGTGTTGAATTTTTATCACACATGTTTGTATTTCAAAGATAATATAAGAACTGGTTTTTGTGAAATTTATGTGATTTTATGGGATTTAATCAAAGTCAAAAACCCAAGTTTTTACTCCCTAAAACGTTTGACCTGGCTGTCTGCCGGTCGACCGGACCGGTCGACCGAGGCAAAAGTCAGTTGATCGGTCCGGTCAACCAACGTGCACGCAGCCCAGGCTAAGAGGCCAGTCGACCGGGTCGGTCGACCGCTAGAAAGCTTCTGCTATCTGAAAATAGCCCCAGTCGACCGCCCGATCGACCGGCAGAGAGCTTTGCTCTCTGTTTCCAGTTTTCGGTCGACCGGCCGGTCGACCGGTGGGTCAACGTTCATAAATATGACTGTTGGCCAGTCGACCGCCCAGTCGACCGGAAGGGCAATTTTGCCCTTGCCTGCTGCCATCAGGCAAATTTGTTTTGGGGCTATATATACCCCATTTCTTGAGCTGATTTGCATAACAATTTCAAGAGCAAAAATCTCCATCTTCTTAAGTGTTTTAGCTACAAGTTTTAAAAGAGTATTTGGGTTTAAAAAATCAATTTTTATTTATTTTATAGAGTTGGAAAAATCAAAGAAAAAGAGAAGTCTTTGGGATTTATTTTTGTTCTTCATTTCCATTATATCTTAGAAGTTTTCCTAAGTATTTTCTTTGTGATTTTGATTTCCAAACTCTTTATTTTCTCACACTTGAGCTTATCTATTTATCCTATCTATTAGGATCTACCTTGTGGGAAAAAATGGTTTGTGGTTTGTTGAAACCACCAAGTATTGTAAACCCTTATCTTTGCTTGGTTTTGTGTCTTTCCCTCTAAGTGTAGAGGAGGTTGTGCAATTGGGTTGCTAGTATCCCTCTAAGTGTAGAGGTGGTTGAGTTTGTTGGTATCTCTCTATTGTGAGGTTGATCTTGTGTTGGTTTTGTGCCTAGCCTCTAGTGAGAGGTTGTATTTGGTGAGAGTGAAGTTGTGTACTCCCAAGTTATATTTGCCCAAATCCTCAGTGGAGGTTCCCTGTGTGGGAAGTCCTGTGTGGACGCTATAGTGGAAATCCTTCTGTGTGAAGGCGGGGACGTTGAGCTGTGTGCTCGAATCTCGAAACATATCTTTGTGTTTGCGTTTGATCCACTATCTCTAACTCTCTCTCTTATTTACCTTGCATTAATTCATATTGTCATATCATTCATGTATGCTTGGTTTGTTTGTATGTCTCACTTATGTTTAACCAAGAGAGCTTCATATAGCACCTCAACTCTTATTTAGAGGAATTTAGAGGAGATAGTCCAGAGCCCTTCACCGGGAATTCGGCTACACTCTTTGGTTACACTAAGTGTGTTGCTTTTAGTTTTTAATTCCGCATTATTTGTCATTAGATTAGCCATACACCTATTCACCCCCCCTCTAGGTGTACTTTCACGTTGGCCCTAGGGACATCTCGGACTCAAATAGGAGACTGACCTAAGAGGGAAGTTGATTTGAATTTGACTCGTGCGAAATCAGTGACTAAGGTTGGAGATTGAGGGGCGAAATCCCGAAGGCTAGTGGTTTGGCTTAATTAGGCCCGTCGCTTCTG
>JAVJIF010017575.1:90000-100247 GCA_038442645.1 Agave tequilana
TTCTAGTCATATTGATGAAAACCAAGAATCATGGTATCTGAAGACTTTGACCAAGATTCAATTTCACCACAAAATCTTAAACTTGACCAATATCAACCCATTGATGAATTGGTAAGTTTTTATTTTAATGAGATTGAGCTTGATTATGAATGTGAACCCGATCCCCAACTTTGTGATTCAGTTCCCATCTTCGAATCAATGTTGACCCCAGTATTCTTACCCAATTTGGACCAATTTTCCGAGCCAACATTTATTCCTGTACCCTTAGATCTAGAAATTGAATCGCCAATTTTATATAGTCACATTCCATTGATGGGAAAAAATGTGAATTTTAATTCTAGAATTTGGACTCAAATTTTGAACCAAAACTGACTCTCGAACTCAAAGTTGATTTTTCCAAGTTAGTATTGATTCCTGAACCTATCATTCTTGAGCCTAAGTCAACCATTCCACCAAGTCACATTTTTTGTTGGACATAAGTATAGACCATGATGACTCCGTGATGATTTTTTAAGACTGGTCATGTAAAAGGAATAAGTTTCATGATAAGATCTTTCATGATCCTATTCATATTGGGGACTGTAAATATGTAAATAGAAAAGAGGTCAATAAAGGTGGGTTCCGTGAACCACCACATTATCTTGATTGGGTTGCAACACTTGACCCAATCCGACCACCACCGGAACCACCACCTTAAGGTAATATTTTCCTTCCCTTTTTTCTTTTTCTATGCATTCATTCATACATTGAGGACAATGCATGAGATAGGTGTGGGGGAGGTTCTAACATAACATAGGTTTTCTTTTAATTTAAAATAAAAATAACATTTTTTGCTTAAAAAAATAACTTTCTAAAAAGAGAGCAATATTTTGATATATTTTTTGTAAGAAATTAAGTTAATTTTAAGGAAAAGGAGAATCATAATTAGGATTTCTTATATTTGGTCAAAATAAGATTATTTGTTTGATTTCTAGGGTTAGGAAAAAAATTAGAAAAGTAATTTAGTCTTGATTTTTACCTTAATGAAATATGCATGCTTTATACACTTACACACTTAGGGTTCAAAAATAAAGATTCTTATGCCTTACTAAAAAAGCAAGGAAAAGAAAATATATGTATATATATCAAAAATTCTCTGATTAAGCTGGGTATTTGTGCCTCATAAAGCATAAGTAGTCACGCCTAAAAAGCGGTTCATTCAATAAAACCCTTAGTTTTGTGGCCTTATTTGCTCAAGTCCTCAAGTCCTTGGGGTGTTTTCTCACCTGGTGCCCAAAAACCGTCTGGTTTGGGAGTCACCGATTAAAGGCTCGTTACATGGGCAGATTAGAAAGCCTAATAGAACTAAGAAATAATAGCACCAAAAGTAAATAAATAAAATAAGACATAAGAGTTAGAGTTAAAGAACCCTTAGTCAAAATTTCACGGTCACAAAGATGCGTATGACTTAGGGTAAAATAACAGACTATATGAGAAATTCAATTTGACTTCTTACCTTAATTGATAACAAGTTTTTGAATAGAGACTAAATTTAGGAATAAAAAATTTAGTTTTCCTATAACTTATAGATTACTTGAACTCTTACAATAATAATTCAAATATTATCTCTCCTTTTCAAATGCATTTCGAAAATACTAACACTTTGTTTTTCTTTCTTTATGGATTTTGTGGGTGTAATCTACTGAAAACCTCACGAGACAACACTCGTCCTCTAGGAGAAATCTAGAGATTTAACAGCTTGTTGCACATGCTCAGTGCAATCGCGTAACTTGCAAAAGTGGTCTAATAATTTCTTAGATTTAGTTTTGATGTTTTGCTCGATGGCAAGCAAAAGATAGGTGTGGGGATGTGATTACTCATCAATTTTGCATATTTATTGTCACATTCTCATATTTATTTTTAATAAAACTCTGCTATTTGATTTATTACAGGGTGACTGATTTGCAAAGTGTAGGCTTCTGCAGCCATTGGTTTTTCAATTTAACCTATTCTGCATACTTTTCTAACTTCCACAGTAAATAGTTGCTTTGTTAAATGCTAAAAACGACTAGACTTTACATTTAGGGGACTTGTCTAATTCGTTTACCTTTTATATTACTGTTGAAGAGTACTAGAGAAAAAAGTACGCCTGCGTTGCACATAGCTTAGGAAACACACTTGTATGTTATATTGCTTGGGTCTTATTTTTGCTATATACTTGTACACGAGTACGAAAACGATCTAAGGGTGATTACTCATCAATTTTGCATATTTATTGTCACATTCTCATATTTATATTTAATAAAACTCTGCTATTTGATCTATTTTTTGCTTAGTGACGTGCAAACCATTTTAAAAAGGAGAAAAACAGAAAAAGAGCCCAACAAGCCCAAAAACCCAATAACTCAGATATTTGAGGCAATCATATTTGGAGATTGAAAAGAAATTCATAATTGGAAATCAATTATTCTCCAAGTAAAGAAGAAAGGATATTCTCAGCATACTTAGGATTTAAATCTAAATTCTGAGAATGTACCATTTGATTACATGGTAAGATAGAGTCATAGAAGGAAACTCCAAAAGTCTACAATTCAATCAAAATTCGGATTCAGCATGAGCATCTTTTAGTAATTTGATCATAACTTTTGTTATAGAAACGCAAATCTGATGATTCAAGATGCTACAGAAAGAAGACTTAAAGATCTACAATCGCCTCCAACTCAAGTAAACCTTCGCCTATGATCTAGGGTAAGAAATCTTTCAAAAGGATAAGTCCACTTTTATCTTCTTTCTTTCTTTTTAAGTTTACTTATAATTTTAGAAACCTTAATCTTTCAAAAGGATAAGGTAAACAGTAGTTTGGCATAATTAGGCTGTTGCCAAAGCATGAATACCTCCCACTAGTCTTACCCATACCTGACCCATTAACTTGTAGTCAGATTGCTGCAATATACCTCCGGTGGCCAGTCAACTAGTTAGAAGTCGTCTAGGTCTAAGGTCTACCCTAGCATAGGCTAGATTTTTCTTTATTTTCTTGTTTGTTTATTTGTTTGTTTTTGTTTATTCTTGTGAAAATGTATTATAATTACAATTATTCTGATTACAACTCAAATCCATATTTCACCCCAACCTCTTTCAATTCGAAGATTATGAACCCAGCAATTCATAACTTTAACCAACCAAGTATGCCAAATTGGTCTTATGTGAATCAATATATGCCCCAATCCTAGTGAACAAGATTGGGATAATCATCACGATCTTTCATTGAGTCAGTGGAGATACAACTCCCCCGAGTCTTACTATCAACAACCTTACCAACAAACAGTTTCATATACTCCATATCAAGACCAACTTATAGAAGAAAAATCTTCCTTAGAAAAGAGTTTCGAAGCCTTCCTTGAGTCCACACGACAAGTGCAAATTCAAATGGACCCAATTCTCCCAAATAATTCGCAAATTCAAGATCCCTACTCCAATTTTCAAGTCCCACCACAATAAGAAGAACCTGTTGTCTTCGAAGAGAGTATTGAATCCACGATTCAAAGCGAAGATTCTTTTACCAAGTCCATTGATATGATTGAAGTAAGACTTAGTCGATTAAAAAACATACATATGAATGAGAAAACTCTCTCTGCCTTATCCTTGACTATTCCCGATTCTTCTAACCATATTGATGGAAACCAAGAATCATGGTATCATAAAAACTATGACCAAGATTCAATTTCACGACAAAACTTTAAACTTGGCTAATACCAAACCATTGACAAATTGGCAAGTTTTCATTCCATGGAGATTGAACCTGAAGATGAATGTGACACCAACTCTCAATGTTGTGATTCAGTTCCACCGTTCGAATCGATGTTGACTCCGGTATCCTTACCAGATTTGACCCCAATTCCGGAGCAAACACTGATTCCTATTCCTATAGAGTTTGAACATGTACCACCTATTTTGGATAGTTATATTCCATTGATGGGAAATGAATATGAACTTCAATTCTATGATTTGGACCAAACTCAAGAACCAACTCCGACTCTCGAACCTAAACTTGATTTGAGTTTTATTGCCGAGTCAGTATCAGTTCTTATTCTTTTCATAGTTGAGCCCAAATCATCCATTCCACAAAATCACGTTCCATTGTTGGACTAAGGTTTAGATCAATATGACTCCGTGATGATATTCTAAGATTGGTCATATAACCGGGAAAAATTTCATGCTAGGATCTTGTATAATCTTATTCATATTGGGAAGTATAAAAATGTTATAGGAAAGAGGTCATGAAAGGTGGATTCCATGAAAATTAACAGTACCTAGATTGGCCAGAAATGCTAGGCCTAATGAGACCACCACCTGAACCACCACCTTGAGGTGACAATTTTCATTCTCTTTTACGTTTTTCATGTATTTTTGTGCATTTCATTCATACATTGAGGATAATGCATGGGTTAGGTGTGGGGAGGGTTTACTAACATACTATTATTTTTTTTTTACTAATAATAAAAAAAATTCCTTTCTTTAAAACATTTTGAAAAGGAAAATAATACTTTGACTTATTTTTGTAAGAAATAAAGTTAATTTTAAGGAATAAGAGTTCATAATTAGGATGTCTTATACTTGATCAAAATAAAATTATTTGTTTGATTTTGAGGTTAGGAAGAAGATTGAAAAAGTAATTTGGTCCTGATTTTTACTTTGATGAAATATGTACACTTTATACACTTACACAGTTAGGGCTCAAAACAAAGATTCTTATGCCTATATATATATATATATATATATATATATATATATATATATATATATATAATATATATATATATATATATATATATATATATATATATATATATATATATATATATTATATATATATATATATATAATATATATATATTCTCTGATTAAGCTAGGTATTTGTGCCTCATAAAGCATCACCTAAAAGTGGTTCATATAAATAAAAAATTTAGTTTTGTAGTTTTATTTGCTCGAGTCCTAAGTTCTTTGGGTGTTTTCTCACCCAGTGCCCTAAAATCATCCGGTTTGGGAGTCACCGACTAAGGCTTGTTACATGGGCGAATTAGAAGACCTAATAGAGCTAAGGGATATTATCGTCATAAATGTAAAAAAATAATAAGGCATAAGAGTTAGAGTTGAAGAATCCGGAGTCAAATTTCACACGGTCACAAGATGTTGGCCCAAAAGGTTACACTCTCCATTTATATACGTTTTGATGATAACAAAACATATAAAAGCTATTTTGTACTAATAAGTTGTTCTAGAATGAATTTCAGGTTTGTACAACTCTTGATGGCTTTAAGCATATTGCAAGGTCAATGGCACTAAAAGCATGTTGATAGTTGATGGCGCAAGAGGACTCTTTTCATAGGAGAGGAGGCTCTAGCTCAGCAACGTGGTTCAGAGACTTCTTTCTATATAGTTTTTATATTTTAGTTTATTAAATGATAGTATATAGTGTTGAAGCTTAAATTCCCCATACACAAAATTGTACATGTTTTTCAAAGATTAGTTTTGTCTCTTGTATAAAATATTTTAATAGACCTATTTCAGCATTTGCAAACTCAATTTATTGTAGTTTACAAAGTCTTGACAAAAATCATTTTTGAAAAATAAACATATCTTCAAAAATATTTCCTCAAAATTCTATTTTGACCTGTTGCGGTCGACCCGTACGGTCGACCAGCTATATTTCAGGTCAGAACGGTAGACCGAGCGGTCGACCGCAGTTCTGACCGTTGGGTGCGTGCATGTGTGCACGTTATCCGGTCGACCGGGCGGTCGACCGTACCCCATGTCGGGCGACCGAGCGTCGACCGACTGACTGCACCCAACTCTTTGTTGGGACGGTCGACCGGGCGGTCGACCGAGGCCCTGCCAACGGTCAAAAGATTTTGAAAAACGTTCGATCGGCCGGTCGACCGTGAGTGTATTAACAGCCAAACGGCTAGTTTTTTAAGCATGTTTTAAACATATTTTATATTCTCCAAACGAGGTTTAAGGCTGGTTTTGGGTCTTATCTTTCCTGATTAATCAAAATTATTATTTACCCTTTAATCCTACCTATATCCTATAAATAGGGTGGATGGGGTTGAGGAGAATAACAACAACATTTGCAAAAGAAATCAAAGCTTGAGTCTTTTTGAAAGAAGTTTTTATTCTCAGTTTTTGTTTCTAATCTCTGATTTTTCTCTGAAGTTTTTGAATCAAAACTCTCTTCTATTTTGTTTTATTTTTCACTTACAAACCTTGAGCTTCAATCCTATACATTATTCTCTAGGGTTTTGTAAAGAAAAGTTTTTCAAAAGAGAGTTTTGTCTTTTGATCACCAAGTGATTATTGTATTTGTGGCTCCACTACCTCTGGACTAGAGGAGTGTGATTGAGGAGTTGGGTACTCCCTAGTGGTTGTAATCCTTTGTGAAAGTTCTAGTGGATTGGAATCCTTCTGGGTGAAGGCGGGGACGTAGAGCTGGGTGCTCGAACCTCGAAACAAATCTCTATATTTGTGATTGGTTTACTTATGTTATTTACTTACTTTTCATTCATTCTTATATTGTCGATCTATACTCTCACAACAAGATTGCATTGCGCACCTCAAACTCTTATTTAGAGGAATCATGAGGAAGGAGTTCAGAGCCTTTCACGGGTTTTCGGTTTCTAATCTTTCTTTGAGTAATCGTTGCATCATATCATTTTAAATTTGTGCATTGATTAGCATAATCACCTATTCACCCCCCTTCTAGGTGATTTCACAAGATGCATATAACTTAGGGTAAAATAATAGACTAGATGAGAAATACAATTTTAATCCTTAGCTTAATTGAAAACAAGTTTTTGAATAGAGACTAAGCTTAGAAATGACTAAGTTTGGATAATCCTATGACTTATAGATTACTTGAATTTTACTTAATACTTCAAATATTTTTTCCCTTCAAAATGCGTTTTTGAAAAATAGTAACACTTTGTTTTTCTCTATTTATGGATTTTGTGGGTGCAATCCACTAAAAATCCTTATGAGATAAAACTCATTCTCTAGGGGTAACCTAGTGGTTTAGCGGCTTGTTACACGTGCTAAGTGCAACCATGATTTCTACGAAAGCGAGTTAGGTTTAGGTCAGTTTAGTTTTTTCTTTTCTCTTTGTTTTGCTCGAGAATGAGCAAAAGATAGGTGTGGGGTGTGTTTGGAGACATATATTGCATAATTGTTACTGCATTCCTACATTTAATCTGTAACAATTCCTACAACTCATTTGTCTTAATGTCTAAATTCATGCAGGTATGATAGGAGAAGATAAGCACATCCTAATTAAATTCAATAGTTCAAAAAAAACGAGGATCGATTCAAATCCAGAGGTTCTAGAAGTAATCTTATCTGAAGACCGGGTATATCAGATAAGATAATATCATCAAAATTCAAAAAAAAAAATAGATTTTTGAAGACCCATTGGTTGAGCTGAAGATCAAAGAGTATTCGTCAAATCCAAAACAGAAATTGAAAATCCAATAGGATAAAAGGATAGAGGGCAAATCAACGGACACACGCTCCTTGATCCTGGCTAGGATCTTGCCGCGAAAATGCGACAAAGCCACATTTTTGTGGCCTGATTTTCAAATCTGGAAGAGCGTTTGTTTGCTTCTTATCTTTGTACTCTTATCCCTATCTGAATCAGAGTCTAAAGAATCTCTACCATATCATTCCTCAAACTCATCAGATTGGGAATCTGACGTTAGTGTGGGCATTGTCTTCAAGAATCTCTTCGCCAATATGACATCAATCAGTCAGGTGGAGCAAGATGAAGACATTGGCCATTCGATACCAATCCTGGGCTCAATGACTGAATCTTCAATGGTGTAGAAATGTTTCAAAACCACGTGAGCCTCCTACCTAGGATAAAGTAATTCAAGTCGATGTGGGTGATCAAACACACCTGAAGCTCATCTCCATAAGCGAAGTTTATCGCCCACAGAGAACAAGACCTTATATCTCTCATACAAGAATATATAGACGTCTTTGCTTGGAGTATGAAGACATGCCTCATCTTGAACCTCAAATGAATATGCATCATCTCAACATTAAGCCAGATACTAAATCGTTTAAGCAATAGCAATGACGTTTTGATCCAACATTATGGCGGCAATCGAAACCAAAATTCATAAACTCATAGAATGTGTGTTTCATTCGAGAGGACAACACCCAGACTGAGTTGCTAACATTATGCTCATTCTTAAAAACGAAAAGATCATAGTCTGCAACTAACTTTCGTGATCTTAACATAGCCCTGTCCCAAGGAAGAATTTTCGTTGCACATCACTGACATCATAATTGACAACACATGCGGCTTCGAAAGGATGTCCTTTATGGATGACTTTCAGGGTATAATCAAATCAAGATATACCCGGATGACGAAAATATATGTCATTCCGAACATCATTGGGGTATACTGTTACACGGTGATGCCATTCGGTTTGAAGAACGCCGATGCAACCTACCAACATGCAATGAGCATGATTTTCCGTGATCATCTACGGAAGATGGTGGAATGATATATCGACGATGTGGTCAAAAGTCATAGCAAAGATGAGCACCTCCACGACCTATAAATGATGTAGACATCATGCAGGCTTATCAGCTAAAAATGAACCCGACAAAGTTATTCTTGGGAGTGTCAAGTGGTAAATTCCTTGAATTCATCGTCACGTCCAAGAGAATTCATTTTGATCCCGACAAAGTCAAGGCTATTCAAAATATGCAGCATCCAAAGACTCTCGAGGAGCTAAAAAATCTAAAAGTCAGGCTTGTTTACATCTAGAAATTCATCGCAAATATTCTCGGTCGTTGTCAACCTTTCACAAGGTTATTGAGAAAAGGCGTCTCTTTGTTTGAGACGAGGCCTGCCAAAAGGCTTTCGAGGATATCAAAGAGTACCTACCAAGCCTATGATCCTGATAGCTCCTATTTCATTAAAATCATTCTTACTTTATGTAAGAGCTACGGGCCATTCTTTGGGTGCTCTACTCGTACAAAAGAATAACGAAGGCATCAAGCAAGCCATCTACTACCTAAGCAGAACTTAGCCCAGTCGACAAAGAGTGCCTAGCTCTGGTCTTCGCTATCCAGAAGACACGACATTATTTGGTCAGCCAGACCATACATGTTATTATATTATTTAATATTTAATAAATTAAAATTTAATAATTTTAATATTTACTAATTTATATTTTTTTACATTAGTTTGTAATTTTTTTAATATATTATATTTTTTAATACATTTTATGATTTAATATATTTAATAAATTATATTATTTAAAATTTAATATATATAATTTTTAATATATACTATTTATTATTTATTAATTAATTTATTATATTATATTTTTATTATTTAGTACATTAGGTTTTTAAAATTTTAATATATTAAATTAATTAATATTTTATAATATTTAATATATTTAATATATTATATTATTAATATTTAATATTTTTTATATTTACTAATTTTTAATTTTTTAATATTATTTAATATTTACTACATTAGATTTTTAAATTTTTAGTATTTATTATTTATTATATTAGATTAATTTTTAATTATTTAACATATATTTTAATAAATTTAAAATTTTCTAATTTTTATTTTTTATTAATTAAAATATAATTTTAATATTTTTAATATTTACTATTTTTTGTATTTATTGGTATTTTAATATTTTAATTAATTTTGTGGTCAATTTTCCACTTACGACTTGCACATTACGACAACCAAACACCATAAAACACAATATATTTTTTCACTTGCAGTTTTGCATTACCAACCAAACACCGTAAAGCTTACTTACATATAACTTATTACAACTGTAAAACAGTTTGCGACTTGTGACTTGCGACAACCAAACAGGCCCCGAATCTAATTTTAGTAAATGTACAAAAAAGTTCTCCAAGCAATTTCTCCAACAAGTTAATTTTTCCTCACTTTTTATATCCTTTCCCTCGAGATAGATGGCTAATTTTGAATAATCAAAATATAAATGAACCAATCCAAGGATCCTGTTTTTTTTCAGATTGTGGGAGAAATGAATATGCTAACATGAGAGGGAAATACGGAAAGAGAAAAAGAGTGAATATCAAGTAAGGTAAATGAAGAATTTTGGTGAGGTTTCGGGATAGATGGAAGGAGGAAAGGGTGGTTTAGAGTTCCACTATGAATATAAGGGTGACATGAGTTTGGACGAGTAAGAGAACTAGTCTAATTTCTC
>JAVJIF010017576.1:0-59893 GCA_038442645.1 Agave tequilana
ATTACATATACGCGACGTGTCAGACATTCACCGACGAGGCAACGACTTTCTCAGCCCGTTTCTAGACATACGCGACATCGAGAAAATGAGGAGGACGTGGGATCATCACATACCAACATGACTCCAGGCTACCCTTGTACGAGGTCGTTTGTACGAGGTCGTGGTCTTGAAACTAGACGTGCATTATCTTGTTTGTATAATTCAAATACTTGTGTTAATTGATATTGATGTAATACATGATATGAGATTGATGAAAGTTTTATATGGCAAATTAGTTTGTTTTGTGATTTTCAGTTTGTGTATCGATATGTTGTGGATATGAATTTGTGTATTGAAGTTGTGATTGAGTTTTATTAATGTTTTGGATGTGATTTTGATATTTTGTGTATATGATCTTGTGTTTTGATATATTATGCATATGAGTTTGTAGATTGATATGTTGAGATTGATTAAGATTGAATCAGATATATTGTGATTGAAATGTTGAGATTGAATTGAGTTGGGACGTTGTTTTTTGTATTGCACGTTATTCTTAGTTTGTAAACTGCTTTTGGTGGTTGTAACTGAAGTGCGGCCTTGCCAAGACCACACTTCACTATGCGCATTGGGTCAGAGGCCGCTGAGATGACAAATGCGCGGGTCCCACCAACCAATGCTCTCTCGCCCGCGTGAACCGTGGTGAAACAGCACACGGAGTTTTCACTTTTCGATGATAACACAAATGAAGAAGGAAAACTAGAGGAAAGCCCCATAAATAAATGAAATTTTAATTAAAATTCTGGAGAAAAAAGAGTGATCAAAACCAGGGCCAGACAAAAACAAAGGCAACCCAAACTCTAAGCTATGCATTGGTATTTAAGCCAAATTATGAGCTATTTTACATACAGATCCAAATAATCACATAATTATAAGGAGAATAAATACATGAATTTTGCATTTTTCATGAATTTTGCATTTTTCATCTATGTCTACTTTCACGTTTAAACTCCTGAATTTTTACAAAATTGCATTTTCATCTAAACTGGCCTCAAACTCCTCCGGATTGACTGTAAATTTCTTTGATATCAGTTTTAGGCGGAGTAGAACGATTACAGCAGTGTCAAGCATCCTAATCTCGCTTTCAACTCACTTTGACGCGCTTTACAGTATACAAAAAGTGCTTTTGTTGTCCTTCTTCTCCTAGTAACTTTGCCTATAAAACATCACTAAAATACTCGAGTAGTTTTATTTATAAACAAATAATAGATAAATAAGAGTATGAAAATGTGATAAAATTATGCTAATCAGATACCTTACAAAATCAACACATGTACACCAATTGACAAATCCTTGTGTCAATTTGTATTCCACTTCTCTACACCTAGAAGTCCTTCTTTAAATGAGTATAATTGCGAACTATAAGCTTTGATTGTGGAGTGTTGGTGATTACTTGCAGTGTCTTATGGGGTTTCTCTAGAATTTCTTTCTAAAAGGACATATTAATGATTATTTTTGAGATTTGACAGTATTTTATTTATATTTTCAAGTTATATATTAGAATTTATTTTATAGATTTTATATAGATTTATTTGTGTTTGAAAAAGAAGTTAAAAAAAGAGGCCGGGATGTTGGGCCTGTCGACCGGCCAGAGACTAGTGCTCTCTAGCAGATCGGCCGTCAACCAGGATCAGAGAGCACAGCTCTTTGCGTGCCCAACTGGCCTAGCGATTAGTTTGCTAGCTGTTGGGCTAGTAATAATAACCGTTTAAATTATTTTTTTTGTCGCTTTTTGTGCTGATTGGCCCAATGGATACATAGGGGTTTAATTGTATTTTTTTTTTGCTTTTATTTTTATGAACTTAATATGGAGTTGGGTTTTGTTCTTGGAAGGAGTTTTTTTCTTTTAAATGAGCTAATATTTTACATTTTTAAGAAATATTTTCACCAAGTTTTAAGTGCCCATATTTTCATCTTTCAGAGAAGTTGTTCAAGAAAATTTCTACAAGTTTTAGAGCCTCATTTTGTCATTTTCAGAGAAGTTTTCAAAGAGTTTTCTTGAGCTACACAATTCAGATCTTCTCATAGAATTCTCACACAAACTTAAGCTTATCATTTCTATATCTATCCTATAGGGTTTCTTGTTTGTGAGAGAATTTATTTGTGTTTAAGAGAGCTAATCACAAAGTTTTCTTTCTTTGTACTGAGAGTGGATTGAGGTTGTGGCCTTGAAGTGTGCTTGTGAGTTCGTGATTGTGGCTCTTGCGGGAATAGTGAGGGACTTCCGGGTCTGAGGGTTCCTGAGGGAGATTGTACCGAAGTGATCTTGCGGGATCGAATTATTAGTGGAAATCTTTTTATTGCGGTGAAGATGGGGACGTAAAACAAGTTGCTCAAACTCAAAATAAATCTTTTGTATTTGCGTTTTCTTTTATCTCTCTCAACTCTACTCACTCTAGGTAAATATCTTTCATGATTATATTGTTTATACACATAATGTTTGATATTACTTGTGCTCAATTGATATTCATGCCTGTGATTGTTTAATTCATTATTTACTTGTTAACTGTGTTAGTTAATTTTAATTTCTCATTTGATTAGAACATCACCTATTCACCCCCTTCTAGGTGATTTCACTGATGGGATATGATTGGGGGATGCATAGAGTTTTGCTTCCAACAAATTGTTACTGAAATAGATGTTAGAATAATTTAAATGTGAGAAAAGAACTGGACCCTTTTTAAGATAAATACAAGTATATTAGTCTAAAGAACATATTGAATCAGTAAAAGGAATAAAACAAAAGGTTAAGAATCTTTCTTGTCTACATCTTGCAAACCCTGACTGGTTCAAGATAGTAGAAACTGATGCCAGTGAAAATGGATTTGGAGGAATTCTTAAACAAGTAAAACCCAAATAAAAAATTTGAGGAACTAGTTAGGTTCCATTCGGGTAATGGAATCCAACCCAACAAATAACGATTAAGAAAGAACTTCTTGCAATAATAAAATTATACATAAATTTAAGATGATCTGCTTAATAAAAAATTCTTATTAAGAATTGACTACAGTTTTGCTAAATCTATTATAGAAAAGGATGTTAAAAACTTAGCTTCGAAACAAATTTTTGCTAGATGGCAAGCAGAATTGTCTATTTTTTATTTTGATATTGAATATATAAAGGGCAGAGACAATTCTCTACCGATTATTTAACCCGTGAATTTTTACAGTCTAATGCAGGACTCTAGTGCAGGTAGAGGTCGAAGGCGTGGAAAATACAAAACTCCCTGGCTTGTCCTATCCAAGCCTAATACGGGGAGGCCTTTAATAGCATATAATTCTCCGAATTCTCCCAAATATTCATCAGGCAATATTCCTGATAGGGAAGAATCTTCCACCATTTTAATTAACTTCAACTTACAAGAAATTCTTAAAGTTGAAGAAATATTCTACCAGAATAATTCAGATTGATCACAAATTTTGAAAAGAATACTATTCTTAATCCCTTCCAATTACCTTGCAGGAATATCATGTCTCACGCCTGGAGAAAAAAAAGCAATAGCTCTAACGGAGTAATACTCCTCTTACTATTTCACAAAGACTAATCTTTTCTCTTCAAGACCGTGAACAACTTGCCTAAGATATAGTAGAAAATCTCCCTTCTGAACTCTACTACAAAATAGTGCAAACACCCAGCACTGCTGAAACCTAATTACTCCACAAATAAATCAGCTTTGTCACACATTCCCTGGGATCCTATCGAGTAATAAAGCCCGAAATTTTCAGTCTAAGACTCCTATTAAACCCAGACACTCCACAATCGCAAAAACTTTGGGCCATAGAAAATGGTCTTTGTTATGGATAGTCTCTCACTCCTATCGAGACCGAATCCATTTGTTTCCTACCTTAACCGCTGCTTCTTTAAAACTTTGAGGCCTTTGTTTAGACAAATTATACTTTAGATTTCTCTAACTCCACCTACCTGGGTAAATGAAGAATATGAACCAGCCCAGCATATAATGTTCTTCACCGAATATTATGGTTGGTGGGAATCTTAACCAACTCAATTCTTTCCACACTCGGCGCCGAATTCTATAAAGAAGGACATCACCCAGTGCCACCTGAGATTTCTAGAATGAATTTAGAAATTGATAAAATCTTTATCCAGCTACAGATGCAGAATACTATGGAAGCTTTTCCGACAGGCTTTCATATCTTTCATCACTCTCCAAATTGGATTTTTGCCACTAATGTCCAAGGCATCTTGAACTACTAGTACCAAAATTCTCTGGAGACTTCATCCATGAACCCCGCTGGTCGACAGTTCCATGGCAATGATAGTACCTAACCATTAATAGATAACAAGGAATCCAGCCACGTCATCTACCACTTTCTCAGAATCCGGCCACGACATCCACCACCTTATCACCAGATCAGAAAGAATCTCTTTGCACTAGAAGAAAAAACTGATTGAGCCTCGGGAGCCGTCAGTTTATGCCACCTGTTTCACTTTAATAAAGTGATATGCCACCTGTTTCACTTTAATAAAGTTGAAGAATATCATCATGAGGAATCTTCTACTTTCAAAGGAATATCATGAATGCGCTCCCACTTTCAACAAAGCGAAGGAATATTATCATGAATGCTCTTCCACTTTCAACAAAGTAAGGAATATTATCATGAATGCTCTTCTACTTTCAACAATGGAATCATGACCCTGTTGAGCTGGCATGAAGAATCCTGGCTCACTTCTGCCTATATAAGAAAGGAAGCTCAAGAGATCATCATCGAAAAATACTCTCCACTTCTCTCTTTTGTAATCTTTTGCTCATATGCTGAGCCTTCTTCCTCTTGTATAATTACTCTTGTAAAATACTTTGAAGATAAATAAAAGTGTGCTTTGGTTTGGCTTAAGATCTCCTCTTTTTGGCCTAATTTGCCACATTTATAGCATTTTATGTCTTTTGTTAGTTTTTATGGTTCTCTGTGTTCTTTATTTCTCTTTTTATTATAAGCCTTATATCTTTTAATGTTTTGAGTAGGTTTTTTAAAGTCATTACTTCTGTTATTCATATATTTTGGGGGTTTAGGCCCATCTATAGCAAATTGACTACATAATTCTCCCAATTGCTTTCTTTCAGAAATTTGCTGAACCTTTAATTGATGTCTTAATTTCAAGTCATTACAAAGAGCTAACCCTTCTTAGATACAAGATTGATTAGATTTCCATATGTATAGTTATGGTATGGGATCGTACCATTGTTTTTATCTCTGAGAGTTTTCCTTACTCTCTCAGCAAGAGATTGGTAGACCATCTATTAGTTTAGATTTCCAATGTACATTATTAACATCATGTAGAGCATTACCTACTTAAGAAGGTATCATTATGCCATCTAAAATGAGTTAAAGTTGGGCATTTTAATTTTGAAGGAGAGTTCTATTCTTTTCTCCATGATCTGTCACTCCTCCAGTGAAGTGTCCAGTATTGTCATCATTAAGGTATAGACTGCATCTTGAGTTGGTGCATTATTTTCGATTTTAATGGCATTGAATATTTCTAATTTTTGTTCTGATGTGATACAATGATCCCACCAGCCCTTTAAAATGTCAGTAAAACCGCAAGTAATGAAATTAGCACAGTCTCTATCAGAATTATTATTCTTCTTACAGACAGTAGCATACATCATCATTCGATGCAATTGATCATGAATTACTTTTTCAGAAGCACCCATCAATATTCCATTCATAAATTGAATTTCCATGACAAGAATTTTGAATTAAATCATTATTTTCCTCAAAAAGAATATCATTGGAGTTGGCCTTTTATAATAATAATTATCAGCTCTTCTTCAAGGTTTAAAATCCAATTTATTGATCTCAGTAGGCTTCATACTTTCTTTAAAAGAGTCTTCAATATTAACTATTTGATTTAAATCTAAGTTGTCTAAATTATCTCATTGGATATGTCTGATATTGATTCTTTCGGTTCATCCAACTCTTCATCTATCTCTTGGTTAGATGAATTCCCCTGGATAGTATTTAAATTAGCCTTTTTCAATTGTTCGATTAAAGAAGTAATTTCATCCTTTTGAGAATGAAGTTTAAATCCAGTGACCTCTGGAGGTGGTTTATAGGAATATAATTTGTTCGTTCTTCCTTTTTAGTAAAGGGGTTTCTAATTGTGCAACCTGATTTAATTTATTTATTAATAGCTCTATGGCAGATCGATTCGAGTTCTTGTTGCCCTAGAACTTGGACATAACATTAGTATAGTTTATTTTGCTTGATTACCTTTTGTAATTCTTTTATTGCTTCTTCCCTGGGCTCAGGTAAAACTTTAATTAAGGCTGTTGCTTTAGTGTAATCTGATGCAGTAGTAAGTTTTATGGTTTCGCCTGGGGGATATAAAGCATTAATTCTCTTACCATTAATGGTAGTCCAAGATTTATAATGTTCTTCAAGAATATTGAGTTTATTAAACTCATCATTTATATAGGTTTCTATGAACCATTTTGAAAAAAGTCATAATTTGTCTATTCGAACAAGATGTTTATAATATTCATCTTTGTAATAGTATCTTTTTCAATAGGGAAATTTTTTTTCAAACCATTGTTTGAAATGGATATCTTTATTATATTCCATATTTAGATATATTCTTGGTAAGCTTCCTAGTGAAAAATCAAACTCCATTAAATATTAAAGTCCACATCTGATTATGTAGGAGAGCCTGGATTAGGCCTCTCGTTAATTGGATGGGTTATTGAGGAATTGGATATTTTAATTCCTTGTACTTCCAATTCTTTATCTCTTCTTATATAATTACTACTTTTAATTGATTGATTTTCAAAGTTCGAATTATAATTTCTTGAACTAGAGATTCTAGTTATTATTTTTGGATTAAATCTAACTTCAACTTCTCCATCCTCAGATTGAATTATTTGGTCTAAATCTGTTTCTATAACAGGTCTAGGAGGAATAGAGGAAGTTAGTAACCAATTTTGTGGAAAATTTATTTCTTCCCATTTTAGGATTCTATTTGTTGTTTATATTTGAAGATAACAGATTTGTTTTCCACCAGAATTATTTTTCCTGGTTTAGTTATTTGTTTAGCTTTGGGTGCTAAAGTATTCAACACTTTATAGTGAATCCCGAATATTACTGCAATTGTGTTTAGGATCCAGGCATAAAATTATAGCCATTCGTTTTTAGGTTTAATGTGGCTGCCTCTAATATATTTGGGTCAGTCAAGGATAGACTGGCCATTATGCAAATAAATGTTATACTAAAAGAAAATAGAAAATATTAAAGACGAAGGTCTTAGAAGAACCTTATTAAAAATAATGATTAATTCTACTTCTGAAGAAGATTAATCTTCTTCCTCAGAAGATTCTGAAGAAGAAGAAGAATATCAAAAATGCGATAGTCAATGCTGTACCCTTGACCAATTAAATTATTACAAGTCTATAGTAGAAATGAATGGACTTTATGTCTTAACTACTAATGAAAAGAAAACTCTTCTCGACTATGTAATGAACAATGAAATGGATACAACAATAAAAAATAAAAAATAGAATTAATAGTTACTACGAAAGAAAAAGAAAAATTACTCAGAATAGACAATGTTTATAGACTCTTTGAAGTTCTTGAAAAATATAGGAATAAAGAAAAGAAACAAATAACTATTTAGAACTACATCAAGAACTCAATATATTAAATAGAAATAAAAATTTTAAGAAAAGAAAATGAGACGCTAGACTTCAGATTAACTAAATTAGAACAGAACAATAAGGTTTAGGAGCTCAACGACAAGGACGGTTACTAACTTCCTCTATTCCTCCTAAACCTGTTATAGAAACAGATTTATGACCAAATAATTCAGTCTGAGAATGGAGAAGTTGAAGTTAGATTTAATCCAAAATAATAACTAGAATCTCTAGTTCAAGAAATTCTAATTCTAACTTTGAAAATCAATCAATTAAAAGCAGTAATTATACGAGAAGAGATAAAGAATTGGAAGTACAAGGAATAAAAATATCTAGTTCCTCAATAGCCCATCCAGTTTACGAGAGGCCTAATCCGGGCTCTCCTACATAATCAGATATGGACTTTAATATTTAATGGAGTTTAATTTTTCACCAGGAAGCTTACCAAGATATATCTAAATATGGTATATAATAAAGATATCCATTTCAAACAATGGTTTGAAAAAACTTTTCCTATTGAAAAAAGATACTATTACAAAGACGAATATTATAAACATCTTGTTCGAATAGACAAATTAAGACTTTTTTCAGAATGGTTCATAGAAACCTATATAAATGATGAGTTTATAAACTCAATGTTCTTGAAGAACATTATAAATCTTGGATTACCATTAATGGTAAGAGAATTAATGCATTATATCCCCCAGGCGAAACCATAAAACTTACTACTGCATCAGATTACACTTAAGCAGCAGCCTTAATTAAAGTTTTACCTGAGCCCAGGAAGAAGTAATAAAAGAATACAAAAGGTAATCAAGCAAAATAACTATACTAATATTTATGTCCAAGTTCTAGGACAACAATTAACTAGAACTGAATCTGCCATAGAGCTATTAATAAATAAATTAAATCAGGTTGCACAAATAGAAACTCCTTTATTAAAGAAGGAAGAGAGACAAATTATGTTCCTATAAAACCACCTCCAGAGGTTACTGGATTTAAAATTCATTCTCCAAGAATGAAATTACTTCTTTAATCGAATAATTAAAAAAGGCTAATTTAAATAATATCCAAGGGAATTCATCTGACCAAGAGATAGATGAAGAGTTGGATGAACCAGAAGAATCAATATCAGGCATATCCAATGAAGATAATTTAGACAACTTGGATTAAATCAAATAGTTAATATCGAAGACTCTTTCAGAGAAAGTATGAAGCCTACTAAGATTAATAAATTGGATTTTAAACCTCGAAGAAGAGCTGATAAATATTATTATAAAAGGCCAACTCTAATGGATATTCTCTTCGAGGAAAATGATGATTTAATTCAAAATTCTTATCATGAAAATTCAATTTATGAATGGAATATTGACGGTGCTTCTGAGAAAGTAATTCATGATCAATTGCATCAAATGATGATGTATGCTACTGTCTGTAAGCAGAATAATAATTCTGATAGAGACATTGTTAATTTCATTACTTGCGGTTTTACTGACATTTTAAAGGGCTGGTGGGATCATTGTATTACATCAGAACAAAAATTAGAAATATTCAATACCATTAAATCGAAAATAATGCACTAACTCAAGATGCAGTCTATACCTTAATGATGACAATACTGGAACACTTCACTGGAGGAGTGACAGATCATGGAGAAAAGAATAGAACCCTCTTTCAAAATTTAAAATGCCCAACTTTAACTCATTTCAGATGGTATAAAGATACCTTCTTAAGTAGATTAATGCTCCTACATGATACTAATAATGTACAATGGAAATCTAAACTAATAGATGGTCTACCAAATCTCTTTGCTGAGAGAGTAAGAAAAACTCTCAGAGATAAAAAAATGGTACGATACCATATCATAATTATACTTATGGGAACCTAATCAATTCCTGTATTCAAGAAAGGCTAGCTCTTTGTAATGACTTGAAATTAAGACATCAATTAAAGGTTCAGTGAATTTCTGAAAGAAAGCAATTGGGAGAATTCTGTAGCCAATTTGCTATAGATGGGCCTAAACCCCCAAAATATATTAGAACAGAAGTAATGACTTTAAAAAACCTACTCAAAACAATAAAGATATAAAACTTATAATAAAAAGAAATAAAGAACAGAGAGAACCATTTCATAGAAAAGAAAAAGCGAAACTAAACGAAAGAACATAAAATGCTATAAATGTGACAAATTAGGCCACTATGCTAATAGATGATATACTAAAAAGAAAATTGAAGAAATTGAAGACGAAGGTCTTAGAAGAACCTTATTAAAAATAATGATTAATTCTACTTCTGAAGAAGATCAATCTTCTTTCTCAGAAGATTCTGAAGAAGAAGAAGAATATCAAAAATGTGATGGTCAATGCTGTACCCTTGACCAATTAAATTATTACAAGTCTATAGTAGAATTGAATGGACTTTATGTCTTAACTACTGATGAAAAGAAAAATCTTCTCGACTATGTAATGAACAATGAAATGGATACAACAATAAAAAATAAATAATAGAATTAATAGTTACTACGAAAGAAAAAGAAAAAGAAAAATTATCCAGAATAGATAATGTCTATAGACTTTCTGAAGTTCTTAAAGACATAGGAATAAAGAAAAGAAACCAATAACTATTTAAAAACTACATCAAGAAACCAATATATTAAAAATAGAAATAAAACTTTAAGAAAAGAAAATGAGACGCTAGACTCAGATTAACTAAATTAGAACAGAACAATAAGTTGAGGAGCTCAATGACAAGGATTTGGAAGAAACTAGTCCAGAATCTTCAAATAATGAAGAATCTTCAAACCAAGCAAATCAATTTCTACAAACAATGGATTTAATAATAACCCAAAAATGATATAAAGATCAACTTACTTATCAACAACGAATTCTATATCCAAGACTTAATAGCACTTGTTGATAGTGGTGCTGATCTTAATTGCATAAAAGAAGGTTTAATACCATTAAAATATTGCAAACACACTACACAGCTTTAAGTGCTGCTAATAATAAAGCACTCACTACACCATATAAAGTTACTGATGTAAATATTTGCAAAGATAAGGTTTGCATTCCCTTACATTTCTTAATAGTAAAGGAAATACCACAACACGTAATACTAGGCAATCCTTTCTTAGGAAAACTCATGCCAATTAGACAAATTGATGAAAATGGCGTAGTTACTAGTTATAAACATCAAAATGTAACCTTTGAATTCATAACTAATCCTATAGTCAAACTTCTTAATGAAGTCAAAGAAATCTATTTAAAGGAGAATCAAATCAATTTCCTTAAAGAAGAAATTGTTAAAACACAATATAACAAGACAATTGCAATCTAGCCAATTCCAAATAAAAATTAAACATGTAGAAGAAAATTTTAAATCACAAACATGTAGTAATTTGCCCAACGCCTTTTGGGAAAGAAAATAACATATTGTTTCTTTACCCTATGAAGAATCTTTTAATGAAAAGAATATTCCCACTAAGGCAAGACCTTGCCAAATGAATAAAGAATATTTAGAACTTTGTAAGAAAGAGATTAATGATCTCCTGAACAAAAAACTAATAAGAAAATCTTATTCTCCTTGGAGCTGCACAGCCTTTTATGTTAATAATGCAGCTGAGAAAGAACGTGGTGTTCCAAGACTAGTAATAAATTACAAACCACTTAATAAGGTGTTAAAATGGATTAGATATCCAATCCCCAATAAAAGAGACTTATTGAACCGTATAGTAAATGTCAAAATATTTTCTAAATTTGATTTAAAATCTGGCTATTGGCAAATATAAATCAGTGAGCAGGATAGATATAAAACTGCTTTCACTGTTCCATTTGGCCATTATGAATGGAATATAATGCCCTTTGGATTAAAAAATGCTCCATCAGAATTTCAAAATATAATGAATGATATATTCATGAGTCATACTAACTTCATATTATCCTATATTGATGATATTCTGGTATATTCTAATACTCTAGACGAGCACTTTAAACATCTAAATATATTTAAATACCTTATTATTAAAAATTGACTAGTAATACCCGCCCCTAAAATGAAACTATTTCAACAAGAAATAAGATTTTTAGGACATAATATTGTCAATGGAACCATAATCCCAATTAACAGAAGCATTGAATTCGCTTCTAAATTCCCAGATGAAATAACTGATACAAAACAACTGCAAAGATTTCTAGGCGCATTAAATTATGTAGCTGACTACTATAAAGACTTAGCCAAAGATACAAAAATCCTATATGACAGACTAAGAAAAAATGCAAAACCTTAGTCTAAAGAACATACTGAATCAGTAAAAAGAATAAAATAAAAGGTTAAGAATCTTCCTTGTCTACATCTTGCAAACCCTGACTGGTTCAAGATAGTAGAAATTGATGCCAGTGAAATTGGATTTGGAGGAATTCTTAAACAATTAAACCCAAATAAAAAATTTGAGGAACTAGTTAGGTTCCATTCGGGTAAATGGAATCCAACCCAACAAAATTATTCAACGATTAAGAAAGAACTTCTTGCCATAATAAAATGTATACATAAATTTCAAGATGATCTGCTTAATAAAAAATTCTTATTAAGAATTGACTGCAGTTCTGCTAAATCTATTATAGAAAAGGATGTTAAAACTTAGCTTCGAAACAAAATTTTGCAAGATGGCAAGCAGAATTGTCTATTTTTGATTTTGATATTGAATATATAATGGGCAGAGACAATTCTCTACCTGATTATTTAACCCGTGAATTTTTACAGTCTAATGCAGGACTCTAGTGCAGGTAGAGGCCGAAGGCGTGGAAAAGGCAAAACTCCCTGGCTTGTCCTATCCAAGCCTAATACGGGGAGGCCTTTAATAGCATATAATTCTCCCAATTCCCCCAAATATTCATCAGGCAATATTCCTGATAGGGAAGAATCTTCCACCAATTTCAAACTTCAACTTACAAAGAAATTCTTGAAGTTGAAGAAATATTCTACCAGAATAATTCAGAATTGATCACAAATTTTGAAAAGAATACTATTCTTAATCCCTTCCAATTACCTTGCAGGAATATCATGTCTCATGCCTTGAGAAAAAAGAGCAATAGCTCTAACGGGAGTAATACTCCTCTTACTATTTTACAAAGACTAATCTTTTTTCTTCAAGACCGTGAACAACTTGCCCAATATATAGTAGAAAATCTCCCTTTCGAACTCAACTACAAAACAGTGCAAACACCCAGCACTGATGAAACCCAATTACTCCACAAAATAAATCAGCTTTGTCACACATTCCCTGAAGGATCCTATCGAGTAATAAAGCCCAAAATTTCTAGTCTAAGACTCCTATTAAACCCAGACACTCCTCAATCGCAAAAAATTTGGGCCATAGAAAATGGTCTTTGTTATGGATTAGTCTCTCACTGCTATCGAGGCCAAATCCATTTGTTTCCTACCTTAACCAGTGCTTCTTTAAAACTTCGAGGCCTTTGTTCAGACAAATTATATTTTAGATTTCTCTCAACTCCACCTACCTGGGTAAATGAAGAATATGAACCAGCCCAGCATATAGTGTTCTTCACCGAATATTATGGTTGGTGAGAATCTCAACCAACTCAATTTCTTTCCACACTCGGCGCCGAATTCTATAAAGAAGACATCACCCAGTGCCACCTGAGATTTCTAGAATGAATTTAGAAATTGATAAAATCTTTATCGAGCTACTGATGCAGAATACTATGGAAGCTTTTCCGACAGGCTTTCATATCTTTCATCACTCTCCAAATTGAATTTTTGCCACTAATGTCCAAGGCATCTTGAAGCTACTAGTACCAAAATTCTCTAGAGACTTCATCCATGAACCCCGCTGGTCGATAGTTCCATGGCAATGATAGTACCTAACCAGTTAATAGATAACAAGGAATCCAGCCACGTCATCTACCACTTTCTCAGAATCTGGCCACGACATCCACCCCTTATCACCAGATCAGAACGAATCTCTCTGCATTAGAAGACAAAACTGATTGAGTCTCGGGGAGCCGTCAGTTTATGCCACCTGTTTCACTTTAATAAAGTGATATGCCACCTATTTCACTTAATAAAGTTGAAGAATATCATCATGAGGAAAGGAATATCATGAATGCTCTCTCACTTTCAACAAAGCGAAGGAATATTATCATGAATGCTCTTCCACTTTCAACAAAGCAAAGGAATATTATCATGAATGCTCTTCTACTTTCAATAATGGAATCATGACCCTGTTGAGCTGGCATGAAAAATCATGGCTCACTTCTGCCTATATAAGGAAGGAAGCTCAAGAAGATCATCATCGAAAAATACTCTCCACTTCTCTCTTTCGTAATCTTTTGCTCATGTGCTGAGCCTTCTTCCTCTTGTATAATTACTCTTGTAAAATACTTTGAAGACAAATAAAAGTGTGATTTGGTTTGGCTTGAGATCTCCTCTTTTCCCCCTTTCTGGTATCAGAGAAAAGGACTGACCCTTTTTTAAGATAAATACAAGAAAATTTATAATAACATAGGACTATTCTGTACCTGTTGTAAGTTCATACATTTTATTGTTTGATTAGATATAGTGTCAACAAAAATTGACTCACACTCCTACCCAGTGAAATCATGAACATTTGAATTCTGATTTCAAGCACAAACAATGGTTCAGCTAAACTAACTAAGTCTATTAAGTAGATAAGTTAGTGTCCAAGCTTGATTAAATGCCTTCCCTTATCAAACAAGTTACTTGGGAATCTTGGATCTATGAATCAATTGATTGGAGTTTCATTAGTCTAGTGTTCTTGAAAAAGATTCATAAAGCCTAACTTTAACTATAGCGAGATCATTGGGTATCTGGGTGGTTATGGTTAAGGCAGTAGAATGCTAGATTGATATATATAAATTAAAATATCAAGCATTGTAATGCAATAGGATCAAATATAAATATATAAGAAGCATCCATGTGTTTGACTTTATAAAAGAAAACCATTATTGGGTAAATCATAAGTGCTTATCAGGTAAAGACTTTGTATAGAAAAATTGTGAAATAGATGAGCTAAAATGCAAGTGTTGAAGGTTATTCTCCTCTTCTTTGAAGAGCTATGATTGCGAATTTTTGACATCTATGTTTCTCTAATTTGGTTTTACTTTCCCTAGTGATCAAAAAGAATGCAAGTGTTCATTTGTGATCTACCAGTAATTATGGCCTAATAGATCCAACCCATTTGTTCTTGATGCAAGTCAATTTTTTTCCTTTGAATATCATCCTGAATGTCACTAGAAACGAGACTTAATTGTTTTGAGTCTGAAGAGAAGTTTAGAGGATAGGAACAATTATGCTTTATAATTGAATGATGCTTTGATAGAACTAATATTGTGATGAAGTTTGAACTATAGGGAAATACTTGATTTTGCCCTTTAAGAAATATAGGGATGAAGGGATGTTAAATATTCTTCATGCAGGATGGTCTCCTATTTTTAATATCTGTGATGATTGGTAAGAGAACAAATAAATGCCATGCATCTTCTGGTAACTTTTGAGTTTAGTTCCATCATCGTAAAGGGCATATATAGGACCTTTAAGAGTTTTAGTCGGCTGAGGTACATTTTGTCTCAATATTTATTAGCTTGAATTTTGGATAAAATAGTTAATTAGCGTGGTATTAGATCATCAGGTTCCAAGTGGATCTAAGTTTAACTTTCATTCTAAATCTGATTATGTCTGGAGTGCATTACAATTCTAGCATGTTTTGTGGCCAAATAATCATTTTCCGTGTAGGGGCATGATTGTGTTGGCCCGGAGGCCTTCCTCTCTAGTTTTGATGATGATTAACTCATGTAGTTATGTTTACTAATTATCTTGTGTTGTTTAAGTTTCAGATCATTTACCAAGATATTAGTTGGTGATTAGCTTCAACAAGGAGTTTAGAAGCTTTTCATGGTGATTCCAGTGCCCGAGCATCAAGATCATACCTTTGCACTCGGTGGATCACGTTTGGGATCGAGTCGGCTTGAAGATTGAAGATCGTCGAGAAGACTTAGGTATCCTAGTTTAGTTTAGTGTGTTTTAGATCCATTTGTAAAGCTTAGTATAGTTGATATGCTCAAGTGCACAAAACACACACGTTTTATGTTTGGATTTGGTTTTCATGAATAGATTGATCAAAACAAGTTTACTTTGTTTTTATGTATATTAGATGTGTTCTATATACATACATGCTTACATGACTTATACAACTTAGTTTGACATACCTATTCATGTAGTTTTATGTTTTGGTATTTTTAACAAAACATATTTTTGGATTTAAAGACAAAAACTATGATATATATGTTTCATGTATATTGGAGTTATGTCCATATGCAACATGCTTCAATGTGTTTAAATATCATGTTTTTGTATTTCTATGAGTTTAGGAAAATCAGATTTCCTATTGAAAATACATGTTTGATAAAATACAAGTTTTGGTTTTTGGTAAATATGATAAAACCCAAAAAATAGTTTCATATGCTTGATATTTGAGTTAAAATGTTTATCACAAGTTTATATATCAATGCAAAATGATAAAACTATTTTTAGGTATTTTTAGAAGATTTACAAGATTTATTAAAATATTTTTAAACATGTTTATCTGACCCAGAAATTGGCTGCCAGGCTTTGGCGGTCGACCGGCCTGGTCGACCGTATGCCAGAGCCGGTCGACCAGTCGATCGACGTGCCAGGTCTGTGCACGTCTGGCCAGGCAATGGGCCGGTCGACCGGACCAGAGAGCTTTGCTCTCTGTATCCGGGCGGTCGACCGGATGCCCCAACGGTCATATTTATGACCGTTTGCGGTCGACCGCAGGCCTGTCAGGCTAACAGATCAGCCTAATGGTTAGTTTTCTGTTTGGCCTATATAAACCCCATTTCTTTGGATTTTGGCTAAGTTTTTTCAAGCTAAAATTTTCTGAGTTTCTCCATTGTTTTAAACAAGTTTTCAAAAGAGTTTAAGTGCCAAAAGGTCAATCTTATTTGTTTTAAGTGTTTTGTTTATTTCAAAGAAAATAGGTTTTGGGAATTTGTTTCATGGTCTAAATTTCTATATTCATTTTGGTATTTTTCCCAAGAGATTTTCTTTGATCAAAACACTAGTTTTCCACACTTGAGCTTATCTTCTATCCTAATCTATTAGGATCTTTGTTTGTGAAAAAAGAGATTGTTTGAGGTTGATTGAGCCTCCAAGTTGTAAACCCTCCTTGACTTGTTGTATCCCTCTTTGGTAGAGGTTGATCGGAGTGGTGTTTGCTACCTCTAGTGAGAGGTGGAGATTGTTTGTTGGCTACGGGCCTTATCCCTCTTCGGTAGAGGTGGATTGTGGTTGTATTGCCTCGGTGGCATTGTAAGGTTGAGAGAGGAGTTCGGTACTCCTTTAGTGGATTAGAAATCCTTCTCGGTGAAGGCGGGGACGTAGAGCTAGGGGCTCGAACCTCGAAACATATCTTTGTGTTTTGCGTTTGATCCATTGTCTCTCAACTCTCTCTCTCTTTATATTGTGCAAAGTATCATTCATATCATTCATATTGCTTGTGTTGCCTTGCATTATTTCATATTGCTCATTCTTATATGCTTGGCTTGCTTGTGTGTGCCTCACTTATACTTAACCACAAGAGCTTCATATAGCACCTCAACCCTTATCTAGGGGAATCAAGAGGAGTTAGTCCAGAGCCCTTCACGGGGAATTCGGCTACACTTGTTGGTTGTATTAAGTGTGCTGCAAATAGTTTTTTAGCTTCCGCATTTAGTATCTAGATTAGCATTTACACCTATTCACCTCCCTCTAGGTGTTTTTCAATTGGTATCAGAGCCTACGCTTTTGATACTTTAGGCTTAACATCCTAGGAGTGAGATCCTTGTTTGCTAGTCTATCATTTGCATTTGCTTCTTTGCACACATTTAGTTTGGACCCATGGACTTCATGACCCACCTATGTTTGATTCTTCCAACATCATTATTTGGAAGACCAAGATGTCCATTTACCTACAAGCCCTAGGATATAAGGTTCACCTTGCCATTATCAAGGAATCCTACCTTAGTGATAGCAAGCATATAGAGGCCAATGCACTAGCCCTTGAGTCTATTAGAAGCACGCTATCTAAAGAATATCTTTTGCTTGTTTCTAATATTGATTCCGCCTTTGCAGTATGGAATATGTTGACAACCACAACCACCACCTCCAAGCTTCAATTGCCAATCCAACCGGAGGAATCTAGTGGAGAATCCGACTCACAATGCTTCATGATCCAAGAGAATGACTCCCTTGAGGTACAATCGGAAACTCAACTAGATAGTTTTGATTCTAGTTCTTCATGTGATGAAAATATTGATGCCAACACTTTAAATGAAGAACTATCTATAGTTTGTGAAAAATTATTTGAAAATATAATGTTTTGAAAAAGAAAAGTTTAGGCCTTGAAAATGAAAATAAAACTTTGATTTCTAGACTTGACCTTGTTTTGCAAGAAAAGGAGAAGATTTCTAATGAAAGGGATTCATTAAAATCTCAACTTGATCTTGTTTTAAAAGAAAATAAAATTTTAAAATCTAAAAAT
This sequence comes from Agave tequilana, assembly GCA_038442645.1. Taxonomy (NCBI): domain Eukaryota; kingdom Viridiplantae; phylum Streptophyta; class Magnoliopsida; order Asparagales; family Asparagaceae; genus Agave; species Agave tequilana. The sequence continues at coordinate 18,257 of JAVJIF010017576.1, forward strand.
GATTGTGAAACACTTTTGAAGAAAAATGAAAATTTGTCTTCAAAAGTTGATTTTGTTTTAAAAGAGAATATTGTTTTGAAAAATAAAATAATTTCTATTTCAAATGATTTAAATGTTTGTTTGAAGAAGAATGATTGTTTGCAAAATAAGATTGATTCTCATGTTTGCCATGCTAGGGTAGTTTCACCTAGATCACCCCTTGCATGCTCCACTTCTTCTTTGATTAAAAATGATATAAATGTTTTAAAGAAGAATATGGATTGTTTGGGCTCCACTTTGAGCCATTGTGCCATAAACCATACACGCTTGGAATCTTTGGTTCGAAAGAAACAAGTTCCATTTATGCATGCACACCCTCCACGACATACACATGCTACTCACGATCACCACCATCACACATTGTATACTCATGTGTACACTTGTACACATTGTGGACATAAGGGCCACGTTGCTAAATTTTGCTTTGATCGTTTACATGATGTAAATTTAGCAAATAAATTTGTTTGGGTTAGAAAAGGTACTAACCCCCATGGACCCAAAAGAGTATGGGTACCAAAGGCCACCCCTATTGTTTATGATGTAGGTGTGGGCTCTCACATGACGTGAGAGTAGCGGTACCTTGGAGTGGATGCATTCCGTGCTTAAAGAGAACCCTTTTGGATGCATCACTTTCAAGGGATGTTTGGTGGAGAGGACCATCATGTTTTGGAGACAAGGAGAGTTGCCTTCTAGGTTTTGGTAACGAATCTCTAACTCCTTATTTATTGTTTATATGCTTTTCATATTTTTTGTTTATAGCATGTTTGGATGTTTATAGATTGTTATGTTAATGTCATGATTATTAGACCCTTGACATGCATGTATAGCATTTTGAGACACCCATCTTTAATATGGACTATTATTTTTGTGTTCTCACCATTGTTTAGCTATCATGTTTATCATAGCTCTAATAACATGTGCATTTACATAATAATCATGTTTATGTTTATATTGTGGATTTATATTTTGTTTTATGCTTCATGCGTTGATTACATGTTTAGATGTTAGTTTTCATTAAAACTTGGTATATACTTGTACATATAATGGGCCACAAATAAATCTATATATGTTTGAGCTTGAATGCTTATTTGAACCCATTAGATGTGCTAGTATAGTCTAGTTTTGATGATCCATGCATTTAAACTTGTATTCCCTTTTCAGAATTGTTTTATGATTTTTGTTTAACTTCATGTATTTGTCTATTTTAACCAAACTATTGTTTATACATATACATCCTTTCAAGCCACGTGCCTTCATGCATATATCTTTGTGGACTCGTTGTGTTTGGATATGTATGTATACCTTAGTTTGTATAAGACATACATATGCCTTGAAGATTAAATAAGTTTTTGATGATTTTCTTGTTTTAAAGGAATATTGAGCTTAATTGAATACTTTCATGATCATGTTCTTCACATTATATTTGTACACTCACATTTATTGTTTACTCATGTTTTATTTTCATGAGTCATATTTATGCTTAATTGGCTTAGAGTGTTAATTATCATGTGGATTTCATGTTTCATGAAAAATAATTTGTTTTATTCCTTTCTTGAAGGATTTCGTACTAGTTTACAAATTTTTATATAACTAGTTACGGTATTCTTCGTTATGGTAGAGATTTTCAAACATACTTTATTTCTCAACCTATTTTTTGAAAACCCCTACCTTCTAAGGGCGGATGGATGGGCGATTATGCTCATGTATGCTTTATATTGAAAATCATTTTAAACTTGAACATGATTGGGAGGATAGGTTATATGAGTTATACCTTAATCATTATTGTTGTTTCAATTGGTATCATTGGATTCTTTCAATTGGTATCAATTTTGACCTTTCTTGTATACTCATATATGTTTGTATGTATGTATGTTTTTCAATTTCAATAGTATCAATTTTGATTGGTATTAAATTTTTTTTCATACATATATATTTTGTTTATGCTAAGCTTGAGTTTTAACTTTGTTTCATTTGATTCAATTTTCAGTTGGTTTCTTAAACAAGCTTGTGCATGTGTTTTGTTGGTATTTCATAAAGGGGGAGAAAATTCGATTTTCATATTTCAATTGGTATTTTGTTCCCTTACTTTATGATAAAAAATAGTCATTTCATTTGATATCATATACTTAAAAGGAAAAATACTCTCTTTTGATATCAAGATGTTTATTTGAATGTGTTTTAAAATTGGTATCAATAAGTTTGATCATTGTTTTCAAAATTGATATCAAAAATAAAAAAATTGTTTAAAGATAAATATAAAAGTTTGGATTTGTATTGCCTATATGCAAGGAGAGCTTAACATCTCTTCTACATATAGATTCATGTTTAGTGTATCTTATATTGAGGAGCTTGACATCTCTTCTTTATGTGGTACACGTGTGTAGCGGGAGCTTCACATCTCCTCTTATGCATTGCATAGTGTACGTTATGTGAATTAGGGCTTGTCATCCCTCCTTCATGTAATGTATCTATGTAGGGAAGCTTCACATCTTCCTCTTCATGAAGGTATATCGCATATACCATTTGTTGATTGACCTATGTTTACTTTCAATTGGTATCAAGATGCTACTTTGACATATTTTCAATTGATATCTTAATTGATTGTCACCCCTATTTGGTTTTGTTTTTGTTTTAGACAAAAAGGGGGAGAACATTATTTTTATTAACCCCTTTGTTGATTCATTGTTTCGAACAAAAAGGGGAGAAAAATTTATTGATTTGGTTTTGTTTTTACCCCTTTATTGGTGATTGTTTTCTTTGTATTAAAAACAAGGGGGAGAAGATTTTGTTTTGTTTTGATTGTTTACCCTTTTGTTGATGATTGACAAACGGGGGAGAATAATTTGTGTTTATGCATGTTTATGTGTTTTATGCATGATCTATGCATTATCATGTTTATCATGTTTAATATTCATTGCATATATTTAATGTTTATTAGTTTATTTGTTTATGCATGAGTTAAGGGGGAGCTTCTTTGAAGCTTAACTTTAATCCATGCATATATAACTCCATGAGTTTTGTCATCATCAAAAGGGGGAGATTGTTGGCCCGGAGGCCTTCCTCTCTAGTTTTGATGATGATTAACTCATGTAGTTATGTTTACTAACTATCTTGTGTTGTTTAAGTTTCAGATCATTTACCAAGATATTAGTTGGTGATTAGCATCAACAAGGAGTTTAGAAGCTTTTCATGGTGATTCCAGTGCCCGAGCATCAAGATCATACCTTTGCACTCGGTGGATCACGTTTGGGATCGAGTCGGCTTGAAGATTGAAGATCGTCAAGAAGACTTAGGTATCCTTGTTTAGTTTAGTGTGTTTTAGATCCACTTGTAAAGCTTAGTATAGTTGATATGCTCAAGTGCACAAAACACACACGTTTTATGTTTGGATTTGATTTTCATGAATAGATTGATCAAAACAAGTTTACTTTATTTTTATGTATATTAGATGTGCTCTATATACATACATGATTACATGACTTATACAAACTTAGTTTGACATACCTATTCATGTAGTTTTATGTTTTAGTATTTTTTAACAAAACATATTTTTGGATTTAAAGACAAAAACTATGATATATATGTTTCATGTATATTGGACTTATGTCCATATGCAACATGCTTCAATGTGTTTAAATATCATGTTTTTGTATTTCTATGAGTTTAGGAAAAATCAGATTTCCTATTGAAAAATACATGTTTGAAAAATACAAGTTTTGGTTTTTGGTAAATATGATAAAACCCAAAAATAGTTTCATATACTTGATATTTGAGTTGAAATGTTTATCACAAGTTTATATATCAATGCAACATGATAAAACTATTTTTAGGTATTTTTAGAAGATTTACAAGATTTATGAAAATATTTTTAAACATGTTTTTCTGAGCCAGAAATTGGCTGCCAGGCTTTGGCGGTCGACCGTATGCTAGAGCCGGTCGACCCGTCGGTCGACCGACGTGCACAGGTCTGTGCACGTCTGGCCAGGCAATGGGCCGGTCGACCGGACCAGAGAGCTTTGCTCTCTGTATCTGGGCGGTCGACCGGATGCCCCAACGGTCATATTTATGACCGTTGGCGGTCGACCGGCCGGTCGACCGCAGGCTTGTCAGGCTGACAGATCAGCCTAACGGTTAGTTTTCTGTTTGGCCTATATAAACCCCATTTCTTTGGGATTTTGGCTAAGTTTTTCAAGCTAAAATTTCTGAGTTTCTCCATTATTTTAAACAAGTTTTCAAAAGAGTTTAAGTGTCAAAAGATCAATCTTATTTGTTTTAAGTGTTTTGTTTATTTCAAAGAAAATAGGTTTTGGGAATTTGTTTCATGGTCTAAATTTCTATATTCATTTTGGTATTTTTCCCAAGAGATTTTCTTTGATCAAAACACTAGTTTTCCACACTTGAGCTTATCTTCTATCCTAATCTATTAGGATCTTTGTTTGTGGAAAAAGAGATTGTTTGAGGTTGATTGAGCCTCCAAGTTGTAAACCCTCCTTGACTTGTTGTATCCCTCTTTGGTAGAGGTTGATCGGAGTGGTGTTTGCTCCCTCTAGTGAGAGGTGGAGATTGTTTGTTGGCTATGGGCCTTATCCCTCTTCCGTAGAGATGGATTGTGGTTGTATTGCCTCGGTGGCATTGTAAGGTTGAGAGAGGAGTTCGGTACTCCTTTAGTGGATTAGAAATCCTTCTCGGTGAAGGCGGGACGTAGAGCTAGGGGATCGAACCTCGAAATATCTTTGTGTTTGCGTTTGATCCATTGTCTCTCAACTCTCTCTCTTTATATTGTGCAAAGCATCATTCATATCATTCATATTGCTTGTGTTGCCTTGCATTATTTCATATTGCTCATTCTTATATGCTTGCCTTGCTTGTGTGTGTGCCTCACTTATACTTAACCACAAGAGCTTCATATAGCACCTCAACCCTTATCTAGGGGAATCAAGAGGAGTTAGTCCAGAGCCCTTCATGGAGAATTCGGCTACACTTGTTGGTTGTATTAAGTGTGTTGCAAATAGTTTTTTAGCTTCTGCATTTAGTATCTAGATTAGCATTTACACCTATTTACCCCCCCCCTCTAGGTGTTTTTTCAGATTGGACTTATTCATCTTATTCATTAAAAATGGCCACATTATTTGTGATTCAAATAAGCCATTGAAGACCCACCATTCGCCTTGGGTAAATTAAATTCATAATTAATACATTGAAAACTCTTGAATTTAATTGCCCTAAATTGTTTGTCGAGAGATGCCATTACCATTCTTGTTTGTTCCTTTTGAAATTTATCCTGATGGCATGGTGATTGTTCACTAATAGCACATATTTATTATCACATTGTCATATTTATTTTATAATAAACTTCTATTTAATATTATTTTTGTTTAATGGTGTGCAAGCCTTTATTAATGGAGAGAAAGAAGAAATGAGCCAAAAATCCCATTTATCCTAATTAATCCAGATTAATTAGAGATAAGATTATCTTGCTCAAGATCAATGGGGATAATCTGAAGATCCCAACACCTTGAGCAAATCTTATCAGGATAAATAAAATCAACTGAAAGAGGAAGGTCATGCGCCCAAAACGTTAATCCAGCTTCTAGGATCAGACCGCAGAAATATGGCTATGGCCGCGTTTCCGCGGCAGATCTCTAGCCATTGGGCCAGATATTTTGCTCTCATCTTCTGCCACATTTTGGCACCCCTATTCTCCTATAAATACTCCATAAAAAGGTAGAGAGTAGAGGTATGATTACTCTCTAATATTGTATAATTTTTATCACATCTGCACATTTATTTTATATAAAATACTGTTAATAATGGTTTGCTTGTGTGATCCTAGGTCCATGGTGTGCAATGAAGAAGAAGACCCTAAATTATCATTTAATGGGTGATTAAAGACCTACAAAGTAGTCATTGACCTTAGGAGGTGATTCTTCATACCAGGGGGCTCAAATAAGAAATCCAGAAGGTACAACCGACAGGGGGACCGACGCGAAAGTGCACAGCAGGCGGCGCTACGCGCGCCGCTCTAGTACAGCTGCGAAAACGCAGCTCTGGCCGCTTTTTCATGGTTGTATTGGCGCGGCCGCGCCAGTGTATTAGGCCAGGGTTTGCCTCCTGGCCCCTTTTCTCCTGGCCCCTTTCTCCTGGTGCCTATAAATGCCCCTGGGGTTCTTTAGATGGAGATATCCAAGAGAGTTTAGGATCTTTATGTTAGTTTATTTTTAGAGTTATAGTTATTTGTGTTTTCTTCTTCTTATAGCTTAGTTTAGCCATTAGAGTGAAAGAGTGTATTTGAAGGTGACAATCTTATACAAGTAATACTTAAACTTCTTCTTTCCATTACTTGGTGTTTTCATTTGCTTTTACTTTCTTATTATAGTGTAATACTTCTTCTCGTTTCTTCTTCTCTCTTGTTGTTTTCTTTTCTTAGTCATGTCTAACTAACTTTCTCATTGCCTGGCTAACTAACTACTAACCCACTAATCTCTAGCAACTTGATTGATAACCCAAATGAGTCAATAGTGTTAAACATACCTTGTGCAAATGAGAGCTATGATATCTTAAGACGAGGATTCTAACTTTTACTTACAAGTATTCCCTTTCTTCTATTTTAAGCTTAACGGTTTTTGATGATCTATAGATTGTAAACTTTACTTATTTTCGTAAGTTAGAGATATTCCTGTTAATTTTTGCCGATACTATTAGTGCACTTGTTTCTTTCCTTATTCTCGCCTTCAATTGGATCTTGATAAGGGCATGTTCAAGTTTTTGCCGTGTAAAGCTAAGTTAAAGGAAGAACTTTCATTCGATCTCCAACATGAATAGTTCCTATGCATAAGGGTTATGCTTGCATATGATCCATTGTGAGGCTACATCTACAAGAAGTTAGAGATTAGTGTGAGCACTTAGTAGAAAAGTTAGTCATGCGTTTTTACCTTTAAGAAACTCATCTTTACAAACATCAACCAAATTTAAGAAAATTTTGAAACAATACTTGTTTTCTTTTTAATTCTTTATTTAAAACAAAGAACTTTCTCTTTACTTTGAACAAAGAAACCACATCAAGCTTCCATTGCGCTCCCTCCTTGTGGATATGACCTGTATAGCCACTTTGCTATTATGAAAGAATCGCAAACGCAGTAACATCGACATCACTCCTTTCCTTATTTTTGTGCATGCTTTTTGCCAATCAAATTTTGGTGCCGTTTATGGGAGGAAACGGCTTTATTGTTCAACACTAAAGATTCTTCTTTATTTTTGTGTGTTGGAGAAGTACTAAGGAGCTAACTATTACGGGAAGCATGAGTGTGGCCATGTTGGAACTTAATTCTAATGATACATTTGTGAAGCCATTTCATTGGAGCTCTATCTCACAAGCTTACTCAGCGTTCTACATGCTCAAGATTCCCAAGGATTATGGCTATAGATATGTATTGTATTGTTTATTAGAACGTTAAAAGCCTTGAACACACACATATCATAAGCCTATTAGTCGACTTATTACCAAGCATAGAAGACTTATACCACCTATAGTCGACTTACCCCATACTATAGTCGACTTAGTTTTTCCTCAAGATACATACCAACTCTCTGTTTCTTTTCTGCATACAATATGTAGTCGACTTATACTTTTCCTAGTCGACTAATATTAGTTGTAGTTGACTAATATAACTCTGCTGGTCGACTAAGTTTAGTTTCTAGAAACATGTCTTTTGTATCAGTAATTCCCTAGTCAACTTGCCCCCTTTATAAGTCGACTAACCTAGGCAAAAATCAATACACTAGTCGACTAACCCCCAACCTCAAGTCGACTAATGACAGTTTCTGACTGTTAGTCAGTTTCTGATTTTTGGTGTTTTATCTAACGTTTCAATATTCAAATTTATCATGATAACTACCCTAACTGACCATAGATTTTAGCTATAAATAGGGATGTTGTCTTAGGCTAAAAACACCAATTCATATCAAAAGTTTTCTACCCAAAAACTCTGTTCAAAAATCTATTTTTCAGAAAACTGTTTCCACTTTCAATTCTTCATTCAAATTCTAATCCTTTAGTGAAAATTTCTGAGAGTCCACCTATAAGAGTTCTTGTTCACGATCACATACAGATTCAAGGCTTATAGGATTTTTTGTAATCACTCAAAGAGAAAGATTGTACAAGAGCGTCTTTAGGTTGAAGAGAAGTTGAACAAGGTGTTGTGTCTTCTTGGTTGTAAGAAGAGTTGTATACATTTGACAAAGGGGATTTGTCAAGTGGTATACAAGGTGTTAATTTTGGGTGTACAAAACCAAAGATTAAGGAAAATCTCAAGCGGGAGGCTTGGGGACTGGATGTAGGTCAAGAGGATCAAATAAGGATAAATCACTTGTGTTTGCGTTTGATTTACTTTCTTTCCTTTTGTTCAAGTATTTATTTAACGCTAATATCTTTGTTTGAGTGTTGACGTAATTTTTAGATCCTACAATTGGTATCAGAGCCCTGCATACCCAATCAACAACCTACGAGGATGGCAATGGAGTTTGCTTCATCGCAATTCAGATAAGGACATTCTACACACCGTCCACCACTATTTGATGGATCGACTACAACTATTGGAAGTGTAGAATAAAGATTTACTTGCAATCCTCAACTACAAACTATGGAATATAGTAGAAGTAGCATAAACCAAACCGACTACCAATTACAGCGCTTAGAGTGATGATCAAAAGAAGAATGCGAACCTTGATGCCAAAGCGATGAATGCATTATTCTGTGCCTTAACCAAAGAAGAATTCAATCGTATGTCAACAGCCACATCTGCAAATCAAATATGGCACATATTACAGGTAACACATGAAGGTACAAATAAGGTTAAAGAATCTAAAATTTCTGTTCTTGTTCACAGGTTCGAACTCTTCAAAATGATGGGGAACGAAACAATTTCAGAAATGATAATAAGGTTCACCGACATAACAAATTCCTTAGCATCCCTTGAAAAAGAATACACCCAAATCGAAAAAGTTCGCAAGATCCTTCATGCACTCACATCAGATTGGGAGAAGAAGACAACTGCAATCGAAGAAGCAAATGATCTCTCCACTATGTCATTAGAAAATCTCATTGGTAATTTAATGGCATATGAAGTACAATTGGAAGACAGAAAGAAGGATGAACAACAACCTTTCTCAAAGAAGAAAGAACATGCCTTCCATGCATCCTCAGACACGGACAATTCAGATGATGATGAAGAGGAGATGGCAATGCTCTCAAGAAAGTTCAAAAAGTTCTTAAAGTAAGGTAAGTTTAAATGTTTTAATTGTAATAAAACAGGTCATATGAAGAAGGATTGCTCATTGCTCAAAAACAAAGGTAAATTCAAGAGCAAAGAGTTCAAAAAGACGAAAAATTATCAAGCATCATGGGAGAACAGTGACTCCTCTTCCTCTGACGAAGAAGAAGCCACTGAACATGCCACCATTTGTTTCATGACTCAAGAAGAAGATGAGGTACAATATACTGAACTCTTAAATGCATTTCATGAATTATATAATGATCTTAAGAATGAAAAGATAAAGAATAAAGTTTTGTCAAAGGAATATGAAAAACTTATTATAGAAAATTCATGTTATGTTTCTCAAATTTCTTCTATAAATTCTCAAAAAGATGAATTTGAAAAAGTGATTTCATCATTGAAAAAGGATAGTGAGAATTTTTGAAAAAAAAATGTTATGCTTAAAAAGGAAACTTTGTCTTTAAATGAAAGAATTACTATTTTAAATAAAGACATATCAAGTTTTAAAATGAAGTATGAAGAGATTTTGAAAAATGTGACTAAATTTAATCAAGGAAAAGAAAAGTTAAATGATTTGTTATCATATCAAAAGATGTCACATAATCATTATGGTCTTAGATTCTTAAATCAAAGTGGAAATCTACACATGTTAGTAAAAAGAATCATAATCCATATAATTTTTTGTGAAAAGAAATACTGATATTATTTCAAAAAGAATTAAGAACAAGTTCATATGGATTCCTTAAAACTTAAGTATTATTGATAAAATACTTATATTGCATCATACATACATTCTATATGTAATTCATGCAATTATATGTATACTAACAGATGAAAACCAAATTCAAATTGGGTTTGGATTCCTAAAGGTTAATGCTTTGATCTTATCAATGATTGGTACCATTTTAATGTTTATCTTTCAGGTACCATATAAAAAGTTTGATAAGAAAAATATTTCAAACATTTATCATATGTATATATATGTTATGATATATTTTTTGCAGGGGGAGAACACATGTTTTTCTATATCTGTTATAACTTGTTCTACACAGGGAGAGAACATATAACATATTCTCTGCAAGGGGAGTTTTGATGCACACAAAGTGTTATCATCAAAAAGGGGGAGAATGTTGGAACTTGATTCTGATTATACATTTGTGAAGCTATTTCATTGGAGCTCTATCTCACAAGCTTATTCAGCGTTTTACATGCTCAAGACTTCCAATGACAATGGCTATGGATGTGTATTGTATTGTTTATTAGAATGTTAAAAGCCTTGAACACACACACACATCATAAGCCTATTAGTCGACTTATTACCAAGCATAGTCGACTTATACCACCTATAGTCGACTTACCCCATACTATGTCGACTTAGTTTTGCTTCAAGATACATACCAACTCTCTGTTTCTATTCTGCATAAAATATGTAGTCGACTTATACTTTTCCTAGTCGACTAATATTAGTTGTAGTCGACTATTATAACTCTGTTGGTCGACTATGTTCAGTTTCCAGAAACATGTCTTTTGTATCGGCCATTCCCTAGTCGACTTGCCCCCTTTATAAGTCGACTAACCTAGGCAAAAATCAATACACTAGTCGACTAACCCCCAACCTCAAGTCGACTAATGGTAGTTTCTGACTGTTAGTCAGTTTCTGATTTCTGATATTTTATCTAACGTTTCAATATTCAAATTTGTCCTGATAACTACCCTAACTGACCATAGATTTCAGCTATAAATAGGGATGTTGTCCTAGGCTAAAAATACCAATTCATATCAATAGCTTTCTGCCCAAAAACTCTGTTCAAAAATCTGTTTTTCAGAAAACTGTTTTCACTTTCAATTCTTCACTCCAATTCTAATCCTTTAGTGAAGATTTCTGAGAGTCCACCTATAAGATTCCTTATTCATGATCACATACAGATTCAAGGCTTATAGGACTTTTTGTAATCACTCAAAAAGAAAGATTGTACAAGAGCGTCTTCGGGTTGAAGAGAAGTTGTACAAGGTGTTATGTCTTCTTGGTTGTAAGAAGAGTTGTATACATTTGGAAAAGGGGATTTGTCAAATGGTATACAAGGTGTTGATTTTGGGTGTACAAAATCAAAGGTTAAAGGAAAATCTCAAGTGGGTGGCTTAGGGACTGGATCAGGATAAATCACTTGTGTTTGCGTTTGATTTACTTTCTGTGATTTATTTCCTTTTATGCAAGCTTTTATTTAACGCTAATATTTTTGTTTGAGTGTTGACGCAATTTTTAGATGCTACAGGCCAAAGACATTGCACGAGGAGTTCATTTGCCCTTGAAAAATTCGTGTAAAAGCGAATTTCTCCAATTGAAGTACTAACAAAAGCTCTTCTGCAGGGTTGCCGAAAATCGCTCAAAAATTGCTTTCTCAAATCTTTTAGTTCACTTGTATGTTTCACCTTTACACTTGTAATAATTCAAGAGAAATACATTTGTTACTAAATTGAAAATCAGATTAGACTCTTACATTTAGGGCACGTGTCTATTTCAATTCATTTCAATTTCTATTGAAGAGTGCTGGAGAATGGTATGTGTGCATTCCATATAGAATATGACCAATATTTTGGAGTGATTTATCGCTTTTAGTGTTGTCTTGTTGGGAATATACTGTACACTTGCACAATTGACATTAAGGGTAAAACTCAAATAAACAAGATAAGATGGGGATTTCATCACCCTTCCTTAGCCCAAAAATCATCTCCAAGTGCACTCACACAACCCAAGCTTTAACTAAAAATTGATAGACGTTGGCTCTAGGGACATCTCGGACTCACTAAGAGAACTATATTCTTGCAAAATCGGTGTCTAAGGAAAGAGAATTGAGACGTTAAGCCACGAAAGCTCCGTGGTTTGGCGTAATTAAGGCCCATGGCTCACGCCCGGATACCTTCCACCGAGTTTTGCCCTTTCCAGGCCGATTAGCTTATAGTCGAGTTCCTACAACAACCTTTCCCAGAGAATCGACCAGTTAGGAGTCGTCTAGGTCCAGGTACCTTAGACAAAGGCTTGGTGGTTGTTTCTTTTTCTTTTGTTTGTTTTTATTCTTTTTGATTGTTTGTTGTCTATACGTTGTTTGTGTTGTGCTGCATGCAGGAGTGGGTAAGAGATCCTGTAACTTTTAAATTAACCAGAAACACTTCTCTGCCCCTGCATCCAGAACCAGTGATGGCATCTGTACAGGATAGTTTTTACCTGATCAGAACCTCGCTGCCATCTTGTATAAAACTTCCTGAGGTGAATGGAAATAAATTTGAGTTAAAGCCCCAATTCATCAACACTCTTCCAAAATTTCATGGTTTAGAATCGGAGGATGCATACTTCTTTTTTAGGGAATTTGAAGAAGTATGCCTCATGATACGTATTCCCCAGCTAGGAGACGATGCCGTTAGGTTACGTTTCATTCTCTTCTCCCTTAAGGATCTAGCTATAAAATAGTTGTACAGTTTGGCTGTAGATTCGCTACAACGTGGGACAATTTCGTCGAGGCTTTCTTGAAGAAATTTTACCCAATCCACAAGACTGTCCTCATAAGAAAGAATATCATGCAGTTTAGGCAAGAACAGAGCGAACCATTCTGGATATACTTTGAGCGATTCAAAGATCTCTTAGCTCAGTGCCCTCATCACAGTGTAGAGAAATGACGTCAGTGCCAGATTCTATATGATGGTTTGGATTATTAAATGAAAACGCTATTAGAAACCATGTGTCAGGGGGGTTTTGAAAAAGGATGAAGACCAGGGTTGGGATTTGTTTGAAGATCTAGCTAAGAAAACCCTGTAATTTGAGCCAATCTTAGAAAAATCAAGGAATTCACAATCCATCGCTTCAAAAAGAGGGCTCCTATGCTTAGAATCATCCATAGCTGCTGAAGTTAAGATCGCAACCCTGATGAGGAGAATATAGGCTCTAGAAACAAAAGAGCCAGCCAACGTTAACCAAATAACCCACCACTAATTCATAATCCGGGTTGCTCATGCTGTCAGGCATCGAACCATGTTTTTGAAGAGTGTCCTGTTTTTTAGACTCACCAAGTGTCGTCAGAACACATGAATGCGGCCTACTCACAGCCGCCACACAATCCTTACTCGCAAACGTACAATCCCAGTTAGAGAAATCACCCAAATTTCTCTTTGGCCCAAAACAATTTTCCCATGCCAAATTTTCCCAATAATCTTCACCATCCAAATCATCAAACAAATTTTCCCAGTCAAGCTCCGTCTTCCTCCTTCCAAAGTTCACCAATGGAGAAAAAAATCAATAAATTAGAGGAGTATGGAGGCATTCATGAAGTCCCAAGCCGCCTTCATGCAAAATCAAGGACAAACATTGAGCAACCATTCACAGGCCATATCGAGATTGGAAATGCAGATGAGTCAATTAGCTAACTCTCTAAGTGAAAGATCAAAAGGTACCTTACCTAGTCAGCCGCTAGTCAACTCTAAGAACTCCAATCAAACTTATGAAGTTCAAGATCCCAAGATCAACCAGTGCAATGTTGTTCATACACTTCACGATCAGAAAAGAAGGTGGACAATCAGATCTACCAGCAGAAAAATCCTACCCTCATTGATCCAGCTCTTGCCTTCACATCTGCCAGCTTCCCCCAATCTTCTCCGCAAATGTCTGACAAGGACATAGCTGCGAGGAATTTCACAAGCCTGTAATACCCTTTCCTAATAGTCTTAGGAACAATAATAAAAACATGCACATGGAAAAGATACTTGAGATATTTAATCAGATTAACTTGAATGTGCCTCTTCTTGATGCTATCCAACAAGCCCCAGCCTATGCTAAATTCCTTAAGGATATGTGCACGAAGAAGAGAAAGATAAATGTGCCCAAAGAAAGTGTTCTTGGCAACCAACATAAGCGAAATTCTGTCTGGTCCTATTCCGATGAAATACAAAGATCTCGGATATCCTACAATTTCTTGTACCATAGGACAAACAGAAATTAGCAAAGCACTCCTTGATCTGGGAGCAAGTATCAACTTGCTACCTCTCTCAGTATACGAGCAACTTGGATTGGGCGAGCTGAGTCCAACTCGAGTCACCATTCAGTTAGCAGATTGATATGTGAAAATCCTCTAGGAAAAAATCACAGATGTCCTTATCTGAGTCGGAGATTTCATCTACCCATTGACTTCATTGTGCTCGAGACCTAACCTGTGTCAGATCCATGGTCTCAAACTTCAGTCATCTTATGGCGCCCATTCTTTGCTACAGCTAATGTCATAATTAACTGTAAGAACGGGTCCATGCGATTGACCTTTGGAGACATGACAAAGGAAGTCAATGTTTTCAATCTTGGAAGACAACCAGAGATATAAATGATCAGACTTTTGAGGTCAATTCTATTGAAAATTTGACCAGTGAGCATGAAGAGAGCATAGAGATGGAAACAGAGAGCAAGTTTGATTTGGAGTCTGAGGATTTCAATCTAGACCTGATTATAGATTAGGCAGTGGACTGGGCATCAAGCCTATGTGTACCTCTTCCTAGGACCGAAATTTCAGATATCACCTCCAATGAATCAACTCCTTCCCTAGAGTTAAAAGCTTTTCTGAACACCTCAAGTACGCCTACTTGGGCGGAAGAGAAACCCTGCCAGTCATCAAGCATCCCATCTGACTGAGTAACAAGAGGACAGCTTGATGTCTATTCTGAAGAGACATAAGGAAGCTATTGGATGGGCAATGAAAGATATCAAGGGGATAAGTCCAGTAATAGTTCAACATAGATTTCATTTAAACGATGAAGCGATTCCCAGGAGGGACCCACAACGCAGGCTTAACCCACTCATGCAAGAGACTGTAAAAAAAAAATTCTGAAACTGTTAGACAATGGGATCATTTATCTCATTTCTGATTGCCAATGGGTTAGCCCGGTTCATGCGGTCCCCAAGAAAGCTGGTTTTACGGTGGTAGAGAACGAGCACTAGGAGTTGGTACAAACAAGACTGCCTACCAAGTTTCGTGTTTGTATTGATTATAGAAAGTTGAATGCAGCCACTCATAAGGATCACTTTCCGCTACCTTTTATCGACCAATGCTTGAACGCTTGGCTGGACATGAGTACTATTGTTTCTGGTACTCGGAATACAATCAGATCCCCATTGCTGCAGAAGACCAGGAGAAGACTACGTTCACCTGCCTATTTGAAACCTTCGCCTACCGATGCATGCCCTTTGGATTATGAAATGCTCCCGCGACATTCCAATGGTGCATGCTCAGTCTGTTCTCTGATTTGGTGGAACATTTTCTAGAGATTTTTATGGATGACTTCTCCATCTACGGAGATTCATTTGATCAGTGTCTTCATCATCTAGAGTTTGTTCTGCAAAGATGTAAGGAAAAAAATCTAACTCTGAACTGGGAGAAATGTCACTTCATCGTGAGACAGGAAATTGTCTTAGGCCATGAGATTTCTAGGAGAGGCATTGAAGTAGCCAAGGCAAAAATAAAAGTGATTGCTAAGCTTCCACCACTCAAAAGTATCAAGGATATCAGATCCTTTCTAGGGCATACTGGGTTCTACCGATAGTTTATTAGGGACTTTAACAAAATCGCTCGATCCTTAACTAACCTGCTCGCAAAGGACGTGCCATTTAATTTTAACGATGTGTGTTTCAAATCATGGAAGAAGCTTAAGCAGGACCTTGTATCTGTGCCTATTATTTTTGCTCCAGATTAGGCACAACCATTTGAAATCATGTGCGATGCCTTTGATTTTGCTATAGGCGCTGTTCTTGGATAGCGCATCGACAACAGGCATCATGTGATTTACTACTCAAGTAGGACTTTTAATGACGCCCAACAAAACTACACAATAACCGAGAAGGAATTCTTGGTAGTTGTCTATGCGTTAAAAAAGTTCCAGCCCTACTTATTAGGATCGAAGATGGTGATTTTTACGGTCACTCGGCATTGAAATACCTCATGACCAAGAAGGAAGTTAAAGCCCCATTGATTCGGTGGATCCTTCTGCTTCAAGAATTTGACCTGAAAATCTGGGATAAAAGAAGTATAAAAAATGTGGTAGCTGATCATCTGTCAAGAATTCTGAATGCACCTATAGCTCCGATCAATGAGGATTTCCCAGATGAGCACATCTTGGCCATTTTCAAGGAACCATGGTATACGGACATAGTCAATTATCTGGACATTGGACAACTACCCGCTGAATGGACAAAGCAAGACCAATGTCGCTTCTTTACCCAAGTACGGTACTTCTTCTGGGAAGAGCCGTATCTTTTTAAGTATTGTCCTGACCAGACTATTCGACGATGCATACCAGAAGATGAACAAAGGATTGTGCTTAGTTTTTGCAATAAACCTGCATGCGGAGGACATTTCGGTCCCCACAAAATCGCAGAGAAAGTTTTACAAAGTGGGTTTTACTGGCCCACTTTATTTAAAGACTCATTCCACTTTTGTAAGTCATGTGCAAATTGTCAAAAGATTGAGAAAATTTCGAGAAGAGACATGATGCCTCTAAACCGGATTCTCAAAGTCGAAATTTTTGATGTTTGGGTATCAACTTCATGGGACCATTCCCAAATTCCTTCGGCAACCAGTTCATCTTGGTTGCAGTGGATTACGTCTCTAAATGGGTAGAAGCTGTGCCTACTAAGACCACAAAAAAGTGGTTGTCAAATTTCTCAAGGAAAATGTCTTCTCCCGTTTTGACACCCCCAGAGCGATAATTAGTTATAATGGGTCGCATTTCTGCAGTAGAGGTTTTAAAGCTCTGGTGCAGAAATATTCCATCAATCACAAGTTATCCACTCCGTATCATCCACAAATAAATGGGCAAGTCGAAGTGACCAATCAACAAATCAAGCTCATTTTGGAAAAGACTGTTGGACAAAACCGAAAGGAATGTTCGGTCAAGCTAAACGATGCGTTATGGGCTTACCGAACTGCTTGTAAGACGGTGTTAGTGATGTCTCCTTATAGAATCATATTTGAAAAAGCCTGTCATCTGCCAGTCGAGTTAGAATACCGAGCCCAATGGGCTATTAAGCAACTCAATTTTGATCTGACTAAAGCCGGTGAACTAAGAAGATTGTAGATCTCAGAGTTACAGGAGATACGGAATGAGACCTATGAGAACACATGGACCACAAAAAGCAGAACTAAAATTTTTATGACCAAATCGTCGACCGAAAAAACTTTGCCCCGGGAGAAAAGGTTCTGCAATACAACTCGAGGCTTCACATTTTCGCAGGGAAGCTAAAAACTCGTTAGTCTAGACCATTCATTGTGCGCACCGTCTTTCCACACGATATTGTGGTAATTTTCGATCCAAAGAGTAATAAGGAATTCAAGGTGAATAGGTAAAGACTGAAGCCATTCTTGACCACTGAGCCTGAGTCACAGGCTGAACTTGTACTGAGTCTTTTCGCTTCATCATACACATGACCATAGCCACCACACACCATAAATAAAAAAATAAAAATAAAAATAAAAAATACAAATAAAAATAGAAGTGTAAATAAAATAAAGAATAGGGGTTCTTTATAATTGTTTATATGATATAGTCACCCCTTTTATACTTGTGAATTCTCTTTTTACCCTAGGGCTAAAATTGGAACCCCCTGGAGCATGTTGAGGGAATGCCTAGGCGTTCGCACTTCGGCCGGCCCGAGTTGGCGAAGACGGTGATATCATTTCTTCCCCCTATTTATTGCATTTGCATTTACATGACATTCGTTGAGGATAATGCATTAGATAGGTGTGGGGGGTGCTAACATTCTTTCATTTCTTTTTACTTCTTTCCAAAAAAACACCTCCAGAGCTCAAAAAAGAATTTTTATACTCTTTTTAAAAATAACATAAGGTTCTAAGAATTAAGGGAACCTTAGTAAGGAATATTTATTTTAACCTAAATAAAAAGAAATATTGCTTTGACTGAGAGTTGGGAGGGACAAGGAAAATAACTTATATCTTTTATTTAGCTTTGATAGAATATGCATAAACCACACACACGCTTGGGATTTAGAGACACAACTTTGAATAACACACAAAAAACACCAATAAGCTGCATCAAGAAGCATGATTACTCACGCCTAAAAGAAAATAAATAAATCTTAATTTTGTGGCCTACTCTACTTGCGTATTTGACCTGAGGGGTATTTTTTCACCTGATGCCCTAAAACCATCTGGTTTGAGAGTCATCGGTTTGATATATGTTACATAAGTAAAGCAAAAAGGCTAAAGAAATCAAGAATAAACATCTAGACAAACATTAATAAAATTAAAAGACATTTAAAGTTGAGTTGAGAAATCTCAAGCACATCATACTTCCACATGATACATATCTATTCAAAGCAAAATAACAGAATGAGTTAAAAGTACAAGATCCTCTCTAATTTAAAGAAAAATCATGATTTCTTCTTTTATAAAAGTTAAAGTATAGGAGGACTTATGAGGGTTTAGACCTAATTCTTATAATTATTCGATCATTTTTACTTAGATAATTAGAAGTTTTTTTTTCTTGAAAGAGGTTTGCTTATAATTAACATTTTTTCATTCATTAGATTTTGTGCGTGGAATCCGCTGAAAACCCTCAGGAGACAACTGATTAGGAAAAGGGATAGTGTGAAGTCGCACAGATATTCAATAAAGGAGAGAAGGTTTAGAGTCAACCTTAGGTGCTTGATTACTCCACAAATGTATTCGATATGTTCAATGTACCCTTTCCAAATCACCGTAGTAGCAGTGGCTATACGGGTCGAATCCTCAGGGAGAGCTTGCGATGGAAGCGTTACGGTTCGTTGTGAAGATAGAAAATGAAGGTTCTTCTTTGCTTTAAAAGAATATAAAAGAATTGGAAAAAGAAATAAAAGACTTGGTGGATTTGTGCATGATGGAAAATGAAAAGAAATCAAAGAAGAGACTTGCTTTGGAATTAAACTAAAGGAAAGAAAACTTTATAAAAGATTTAAGGATGGAGAAAATCATGACTAGCTAACCTTACTAATTTGCTAAACTTACTAAACTCCGTGATGGTGATGTGTGCCTCATGTTGATTCATCGGCATATGTTTGTCTTGCGTGTTGGTCTAGTTGCTTTCCCACTTGGATGACGGGTGATCATTCTTGGACTTGTCTTGTAGCCTCATAGATGTCATCGGCCTACAAGATAGACTTTCAATAATGGAATCAAAAGAGTTGCCACTCAAGGGATGCTAAGGAAGAAGATACAACATTCATTAATTGAACTAAAGAAGTTGTACAACAAATAGCATATGTTTGGTGATCCATCTCCATGTTCCATCAAGGCACTTGTTCTAAAGACAAGGCTCTAAATGAGGCATACATGAATCATATGGAATTACAACAAGAACTTGCCAAGCATGAAAGTAACCCATCGGGGATGAAAAAGACCATACAACTTGCAAGATTAAAGATAGCAATCACCCGTGAGTTAGTAGTTAGCAAAGTTAGTGGTTAGCTAGTCCACGTATCTCGTAGGTTGTTAGCCACGTGGTCCTTCTGCAAGTTTGAATTGGCGCGTGGATTTCTCCAGATCCTGGCCTCAACTTTTGGGCTCTCTTTTGGGCTTTGATTTATTTTCCTTTAATTCTTGATAATTAAAGGGATTTTAGGCCTTTTCTCAATTAGAATATGGACCTGCAAAAATAGAGAGAAAAGGATTAAAAATCACATTTTTATTTGCAATATGCATGGTATGGATGTGGTAAAATATGCAAAATTGAATAACAATCAACAACATTTCTCCTCTAGGGGAAAACTAGAGGTTTAAAGGATTGTTGTACATGCTCAGTGCAATAGCGTCACCTGCGAAAGTGGTGTAATAATTCTCTTGTTTTTGTTTTGCTCGGGACGAGCAAAAAGATAAGTGTGAAGGTGTGATTAGTCTCTAATATTACATAATTTTTATCACATCTGTACATTTATTTTATATAAAATACTGCTAATGATGATTTGCTTGTGTGATACCAGGTCCATGGTGTGCAATGAAGAAGAAGATCCCAAATCACCATTTAATGGATGATTAAAAGCCTATAAAGTAGCTATTGATCTTAAGAGGTAATTCTGTCAGACCAGGGGGCTCAAATCAGAAATCTAGAAGGTACAACCGACAGGGGACCGACACGATAATGCGCAGCAGGCGGTGTTGCGCGCGCCGCTCTAGGGCAACCGTAGAAACGCGGCCAGGGTTAGCCCCCTTTCTCCTGGTGCCTATAAATACCCCCTCGGGTTCTTCAGATGGAGATATCCAGAGAGTTTAGGATCTTTATGTTAGTTTGTTTTTAGAGTTGTAGTTGTTTGTATTTTCTTCTTCTTATAGCTTAGTTTAGCCATTAGAATGAAAGAGAGAGTGTGTACAGGTTGTATTTGAAGGTGATAATCTTTTACAAGTAATACTTCTCCTTCTTTTTAATACTTGGTGTTTTCATTTACTTTTACTTTCTTGTTTTAGTGTAAAACTTCTTCTCTTTTCTTCTTCTCTCTTGTTGTTTTCTTTTCTTACTCATGTATAGCTAACTTTCTCATTGCATGGCTAACTAACTACTAACCCACTAATCTCTAACAACTTGATGATAATCCAAATGAGTCAATAGTGTCAAACAAGCCTTGTCCAAATGAGAACTATGACATCTTAAGACGAGGGTTCTAACTCTTACTTGCTTATGAGTATTCCCTTTCTTATATTTCATGCTTAACAGTATTTGATGATCTATAGATTGTAAACTTTACTTGTTTTGTAAATTAGAGATATTCCTATTAATCTTTGCCGATACCATTAGTGCACTTGTTTCTTTCCTTATTCTCGCCTTCAATTGACCTTGATAAGGGAATGTTCAAGTTTTTTCCATGTAAAGCTAAGTTAAAGGAAGAACTTTCATTCGATCTCCAACGTGAATAGTTCTTATGAATAAGGGTTATGCTTGCTTATGATCCATTGTGAGGCTAGATCTTCAAGAAGTTAGAGATTAGTGGGAGCACTTAGTAGAAAAGTTAGCCATGCGTTTTTACCTTTAAGAAACTCATCTTTACAAACATCAACCAAATTCAAGAAATTTTTGAAACAATACTTGTTTTCTTTTCAATTCTTTATTTAAAACAAAGAACTTTTCTTTACTTTGAACAAAAAAGCCGCATCAAAGCTTCCATCCCTCTCCCTCCTTGTGGATACGACCTGTATAGCCACTTTGCTATTACGGAAGAATCGCAAAAGCAAAAACATCGACCATCACTCCATTCCATTCCTTATTTGTGCACGCTTTTTGCCAATCAAGCTACAGAGTAGCTTTGGCTTAGGTTTTCTTTTAAGATTTAGGTTAGGATTTTGTTGTTAGTTAGTTGATCAAAATGTAACCTTCATTTATTGTCTTTTCTTTGTTTTAGTTTAATCCAGAAAAGAGAGAGTGGAAAGGAGTTTGTATTTGTAATCAAAGGTGATAATCAATGAATAATTTTCACTCTATGACCTATTTCTCATTTCTAGGTATGTATCTGCTATTTATTTGATTTTCACGACTTACTGCTCTCTCCTTTACTCTCTCTATTTTTGATTGATTTTGTGATTCAGTTGAATCATTTGCATGCCTTGGTTCAAGCCTTACATTCTACGAGTATTCTTGAAGGGACATGAGGATGTGTGTTGTTTTTTATAATGATTTTTAAACTTGTTTTATTCCATACTTGATTTTCTTGATGGTTTAATATCCGGTGTTTAAAAAAATTACATTCTTCACTATCTTATGTGTTTTTCTTGGACACTTGCCGATGAGTCGAATTGACATACGAATCTTTCAAGACGTAAGTATATAGAGAGTTAGTAGACTAATGAGCCTAGATTTCTTTTTCTTTTACAAAACTGATTTTCTTCTCTCGTGTTTTCCATTGTTTCTTTGAAACCATAATTCACTTTCTATTGAACTTTCTTTCATTTTCTTTTTCTTTAAACAACTCTCTTAACTAAATCATATTCTTTTCATTCTTTTTTAAAAAAATAGAGAAATAACTTATTTTTAAGAAAGTACCGAAATGCTTTTATCTCTCCTGTGGATCACAACCCGCTTAGCTACTTTGCTACAACGGTAGTATTGAGGAAGGTAGAGCACAATTTCTAAGCTCTCATCTCACAATTCTAATTTTGTGCATTACTTTCACCTCAATCAAATTTTGGCGCCGTTGCCCAGAAGGGACGGTATCTCATTTTAATTTACTAACAGTTAAATTTTTCTTCTCTATTTCAGTGTACAGGGATAAATTTCAAGAAACTATCAGCTGCAGAAGGAGTCATGCTACCTTGTGCCTCTGCTCAAGAAAGCAGAGCACAGGGGATTATTGTGTTGCTCTGAAAACACAGCGAAAGCCTTCGTTTGCGTGGCATTACAGTAGAACTACTTACTATATTTTTTCAGGGATGCTACATTGCAATATCTATATTCTACTGTTATTAGTTTTCCCTGTTATTTGATGATGTACATTATTTTTAATTCAATAGTAACTCGTACTTGTAATTTCTTAAAAAATGGTTAAAGCTTAAAAAACGGTTAGACTTTGCATTCTTATTTTTTTTATTACTGTTGAAGAGTGCTGGATCTAACGTACGTTTGAATTGCATGTAGCATAAAAACACGTTTGAGTGATATTTATTACTTGAGTGTATTTTATGCTTTATATTTGCGCACGTTGCATGAAAACGATTAAGGGCAAATCTGATAAAAAGGATAAGGTGGGGGAGTCATTATTCTTTCTTAGCCCGAAAATCATCTCCTCACTCACTAACCCAATCCTAACTTAAAATTGAGTAGACATTGGCCCTAGGGACATCTCAGACTCAATAGGAGATTAATGTTGGCCCAAAAGTTACAATCCCTAGTTTTGTATTTTGATGATAACAAACAATATGAAGTACTAAATCAATTTCAAGAGTGTATTTCAGGATTCAAGAAGATCTAACAGGCTTCTTCCTCTAAAGAAAGGCATTGATGGCTCAAAGGTACTCAAGAACGGGATCGTAGCTTAAAGCACTCAGCGTCATTCAAACGTCACTATCAGAGAAGCCCGCATGAAGATTCTTGTAGTCGATTAGAACATTATAAGAAACTAGTTTATTAAAGATTAGAATATGGATTTGAGGCTCAAAGATATATACACACAAAAGTGCACATTTTTAAAAGTAAGGTTTTAACATGTTTGGTTTTGATACTTGTTCCATATTTTCTTAGAAATTTCTATCTCAGTTTAGAACTTGGATCTTATGCGTATACATGTCTTCACTCTTCCAAAATTCAAACAAAAATTATTTGAAAATTTTTTTATCTTCAAAAAAAAAAATACCTTGACCCAATTTTTGGCCTAGGTCGATTGATCGGGCGGTCGACCATGCCTATTATAGGCCAGAATGGTCGACCGCACGATTGACCGAACTTCTGGCAATTAGGGTGTGCATGTTGTGCACATTCCCGGTCGATCGACTGGTCCCTTATTGCGGTCGATCAAGCGGTCGACCGACTGTAACTAGTTTGGTCTCGATTAAACACAGTTGACCGACCGGTCGATCGAGAGCCAACGGTCAAATTTTTTTGAATGGCCGGTCGACCGACAGACTGCCTGATTGGCAGTAACTACCAGCTCTTTTAAATCTGTTTTTAAACATGTTTCTTTTAAAACATGGAAAGTTAAATTTCTATGGTCAATTTCTTCCTTTTTAGATCTGGTAAAACTATTATAAAAGTGTTTATCTAAAACTTATATAAATGGTCATTGGGATAGAATATTTCATAACAACAAATTCTATTAAAAATCTAGTTTTTACTTTCAAAGACAAAAAGTTTCAAGTTTTCTTTTGTGCACTTATTTTCAAAATTTTAATTGAGTTTTTCTGCTCTTAAAATCTCTTTTTTCTGATTTTCACTCTCACTTACATCCTTGAACTTCAAGTTTACATTTTACTCATAGGTTTTTTGTAAGAGAGTTGCAAATGAGTATTTGTGATCTCTTGATCACCAAGAGCTTGTTATCTCAATTTGCCTTGTGCTGCCTCTGGTGTAGAGGATTGAGTTAGAGAGTTGTGTACTCTTAGTGGTTGTAATTTCTTGTTGTAAGGTCCCTTTGTGGAGGATCTAATAGTGGATAGTGAAATCCTTCACGGTGATGAAGACATGGACGTAGAGCGGTGGCTCGAACCTCGGAATAAATCTTTTTATTTGCAATTGTGTTATTTCATATTATATTATCAAGAATTTTCATTTGATTAGCTATACAACTATTCACCCCTCTCTAGGTGTAATTTCGATTGGTATCAGAGCCTTGGTCTCTAGATTTTGGCTTAACAACCTTAGAGAGATTCTAGTTGCTAATTATTTCATTGACATCTTCATTCTCATCCACTACAGTAAAAATGGTCGAAGGTATTAAGACCCCTCCCAAGTTTGATGGCATTAACTTTCCCATATGAAAAATTAAGATGACCTTGTTTTTTCCAATTCCTAAGAAGCTGGGTTGCAAAGGTGGTGACTAAACCCTTTAGTGTACCCACTGGTGATGAAGACACTTGGTCTGATATTTCAACTAAGGAGTTTGATGTCAATGCAAAGGCACACTATGCATTGCTTCAAGCCTTGAACGATGACGACATAGTTAGGGTCATTCATTGCGAATCCGCCTGTGAGATTTGGTCACACCTAGTGATCACTCATAAGGGAACATCACAAGTCAAAAGGGCTAAAATTGATCTCTTGCTTCCCAATATAAAAACTTCACTATGCATGAAAATGAGTCAATTGATGATATGGTTATAAAATTTACTAAAATAATTAATGGTCTTGCTTCTTTAGGTGATACCATTGACAATGATCAAAAAGTCCAAAAGGTCATTCGTGCACTTCCACCCT
The DNA here is from genome assembly GCA_038442645.1 of Agave tequilana. Taxonomy (NCBI): domain Eukaryota; kingdom Viridiplantae; phylum Streptophyta; class Magnoliopsida; order Asparagales; family Asparagaceae; genus Agave; species Agave tequilana. Next base: position 43,477 of record JAVJIF010017576.1, read on the forward strand.
CATAGGAAGTACAAGGTACTACATTGAAAGAGTTAAACGACAAAGAAGAGATGGAGCTCATCGGTCTTGCTCATCGGTCTTATCGGCAACCTTAAGACTCATGAGATGGAGAGGAAGGCTAGAGAAGAAACAGCACCACAAAAGAAGACAATTGCCTTCAAGTCTACTCTCACCATCTCTGACGATGATGAAGAAGATCTTTTCTTCCTTGTAAGAAATGAAAGGAGGATGTACAAGAAGGCAAAAATCAATAATAGGAGATGATGGCAAGGAAAGGAGGAAAAGAAAATCATCTGTTTCAACTGTCAGAAATCGGGACATCATTGCCGAATGTTCGGATATCGAAAGCAAACCATCTTCCTCAAACAAGCCAAAGAAGCCATTTAAGAAGAAAGCTTTCAAAGCCACATGGGATTCAGAAAGTGAATCTGAAGAGGAGGTGGACACATCAAACGTGTATTTCATGAAAAATGATAACACATCTAAGTTAACTTCTGAACTATCCCTTGATTATTGTGATTATCTATGGATAAATTAGGAGATGCATTTGTAGAACTTTCAAATAATTATGACTTTCTAAAGAAAAAATATCTAAAAGCGAAAAAGGAAAATGAAATTCTTCAAAATAAAATAATCATTCTTTCTAAAGAAAAAGATGATTTATTTTCCATTCTTTTATCTACACAAAAAGATTTTGATGCATACAAGATTTCATGTAAAGCAAAGTTTCCCATGATTGATGAAAATGAAATTACTTTTTAAAAACTAAAATCAACACATTGTGAAATGTTTTAAAGAAATGTGAGTTTGATAAGGCTAAATTAGAGGCCATTTAAGAAAAATTCTTCAAAGAAACATATTCATGCTACACATGCTCACACTTGTAAATTACACACTAAGCATGCTCATGTCTCACATGCTCATCATGCACATCATGCATATATGTATGGTAGAGTTTATTCATGTACTTATTGTGGCCGAAAGGGTCACTTAGTTAAATTTTATTTTGATCATATAAATGCTTCTAATAATTAAATTTAGGTTTGAAGTACTAACGTCATAGGACCTAAGAAAATATGGGTACCAAAATCAACTTCATTATTTGATGTTGGTACACACCAAGGCTCCAAGACGTAGGAGCGGTGGTATCTTGATAGCGGTTTCCTAAGGCACATGACTTGGGACATCAATAATTTTGCAACCCTATCAGAGTATCATGAAGGTGGCACCGTCACCTTCGGAGATGACTCAAAGGGTAACATTATCGGTATAAGGTAACATTAAAGTTAGTTTATCTCCATTGATTGAAAATGTTATTTTAGGTGATGGTGTTAAGCATAACCTCTTGAGTATTAGTCAACTTTGTGATCGAAGTTTTAAAGTTTATTTTGATGATTCTTCTTGCAATGTTTTAGATGGCAAACCCGATGCTTTCATTCTTTCTGGATTTCGAGAAAATAATGTATATATTATTGATATGCTAAATTTAGATTGTAATGCTGCATGTTTCTTTCAATGAGGATTTTTGGTTATGGCATAGAAGAATAGGCCATGTATCTTTTGATCATCTATCTAGAATTAACTTTAAAAAATCGATGAAGGGTATTGCGTGCTTGTAGTTTGAAAAGGACCGCATTTGTGATGTGTGCCAACTTGAAAAACAAACCAAATCCTCTTTCAAATAAATCAAGGATATCATGACATCTAGACCATTTGAGTTAATCCACATGGATTTGTTTGGTCCTACCAAAACTAAGAGTTTAAATGAAAACTGTTTTGTTTTTGTATTGGTGATGATTTTTTCGTTTGACATGGGTTTTCTTTTGGAACATAAAGATCAAGCTTTTTCATATTTTAATGTTTTTAGAAAAATGGTTGAAAAAGAAAAAAGGTCTTTCGATTTTGCTCATAAGAAGTGATAGGGAGGTGAATTCATTAACATTCTTTCATCACTTATTGGGAAGAAAATAGAATTAGGCAAGAATTATCTTGTCCTAGAACTCTACAACAAAATGGAGTCATTGAAAGGATGAATCATACTCTTCAAGAAATGGCTAGGACAATGATTAGTGAATACGAACTCCCTCAATATTTATGGGCTGAGCCGTAAACACTTCATATTACATATTAAATAGAATTTATTTTTGTAAAAATACTTTCAAAACTTCTGTTGAAATTTACTATTTGAGAAAACCTAATATTTCTTACTTTAGAGTTTTTGGATACAAATGTTTTGTTTTAAACACCAAAGAAAACTTAGGTAAATTTAATGCTAAAGCTTTTGAAACTAACTTTGTTGGTTATTCTAACACTAGCAAGGCTTATAGAATCTTCAATAAATCTACTTTGATAATTGAAGAATCTATGCATGTTAAGTTTGAAGAATCTAATGCTTTTATTAAGAATGTTGTAGAGATTGATTCTTTATGTGAAGGCATAGAGAAAGTAACTTTGAAGGACTCACCTATTCAAGAAGATAAGCCAAAACTTGATAAACGAGGTGAAGTTCAAAAGGTTAAAGTGGCACCAACACTACCACTTCCAAAAGATTAGAGATTCGCTACAAGTCATCCCAAGGAACTCATCTTAGGTGATGTATAAAAGAGGGTAACTACTCACTCCAAACTCCATGATTTTTGTGGCCATTTTGCTTTTATTTCTCATATTGAACCACAGAACATCCTTGAAGTTAAGGGCGACTCATATTGGTTGCTTGCAACGCAAGATGAGCTCAATCAATTTGAGCACAACCAAGTTTGACACCTTATTCCTAGATCCCATGATAGACCAACAATTGTTACTAAATAGATTTTAGGAACAAGTTGGATAAGTCGGGTAATATTGTTAGGAATAAAGCTAGGTTAGTGGTCCAAGATTATATTCAAATCGAAGGTATCGATTTTGAGGAAACCTTTGCACCCGTAGCACGACTTGAAGCCATACAGATTACACTTGCCTTTGCTTCTTATAAAGATTTTAAACTTTTTCAAATGGATGTCAAAAGCGCATTTTTAAATGGTTTTATTGAAGAGAAAGTGTATGTTGAACAACCCCCTGGGTTTATTGATCCTACACATCCGAATTTTGTTTCCAAATTAGACAAAACTTTTTCTTATTTAAAATATGCTCCTAGAGCTTGGTATGAAAGACTTTCAACATTTCTTATTTCAAATGGTTTTGTAATATGTAAAATAGATACCACTTTGTTTACAAAACATGTAGATAGTGATATTCTTATTGTCCAAATTTATGTTGATATTATAATTGGATCTACTAATGAAAAGCTTTGCAAAGATTTTGAATCATGCATGAAGAATGAGTTTGAGATGTCTATGATAGGCGAGCTAAACTACTTTCTTAGACTCCAAATCAAGCAAAGGAGTAATGAAAATTTTATAAATCAAGCCAAGTACACAAAGGAACTCATCAAGAAATTTAGACTTGAAGGGGCAAAGACGAGCAAAACTCCCATGTCTACCATAACAAAACTTGATAAGGATGAACAAGATATAAATGTAGACTTTATAGAAGCATGATTGGTAGTTTACTTTATTTAACAGCTAGTAGGCTGGATATCATATTTAGTGTATGTTTATGTGCTAGATTCCAATCTTGTTCTATAGAGTCCCACTTGATTGCGATAAAACGCATTATTAGATATCTTAAGGGCACTATTGGAATGGACTTGTGGTATCTGAAGACCGGATAATTTTTCATGATAAGTTTTTCGGATATTGACTATATCGGTTGTAGAGTGGATAGGAAGAGTACAAGTGGAATTTGTCAGTTTCTAAGAAATTGTCTTGTTTCATGTCTTCCAAAATACAAAATTCTGCAGCCGTCTCAACCGCTGAGGCAGAGTATGTTGCGGCTGGGGCTTGTTGTGCACAAGTCCTTTGGATAAAATATACTCTCCTTGACTATGACTTGCATTATGATCATATTAAGATATTTTGTGATAAAATTAGTACTATTCATATGACTAAAAATATAAATTAACATAGTAAGACAAAGCACATAGAAATTCGATATCACTCTCTTAGAGATCACTATGAGAAAAGTGATATTGAAATTGATTATGTTTCAACTAATTTTCAACTAACAGATATTTTTACTAAGCCACTTGATTTTAACAGATTCTCTTTCATTTGTGGAGAACTAAATATTTGTATTGTTGATTCATGAGTTTTTCTTTTGATAAAATCTACATATGTTTTAATTTTTTGTTGTTTTTGCTTACCCTTTTTGATGCATGACAAAAAGGGGGAGAAGTATTTATGAGTATTTATTGATATTTGTTTGATCATGCTCTTATAGAATGCATTTATCATATAACTTGTTGATATTTTGTACTCGATAGCTAGCATAACTTGAGGGGAGTATTTACAAAGCGCTTTTCCTATATTTTCGTTTAAATAGCTCATATGTTTTGTCATCATAAAAAAGGGGGAGATTGTTAGACCAAAGGTTACAATCCCCAATTTTTGTTTTGATGATAACGAAGCATATGGAGTACTAATCAAGTTCAAGAGTATATTTCAGGGTTCAAAAAGATCTAATAGGGTTCAAGAAGATCTAACAGGTTTCTTCCTCTAAAGGAAGGTGTTAATAGCTTAAAGGTACTCAAGAACGGGATCATAGCTCAAAGCACTCAGCGTTGCTCAAACGTTACTATCAGAGAAGCCCGTTTGAAGATTCTTTTAGTCGATTAGAATCTTGTAAGAAACTAGTTTGTTAAAGAGTAGAATATAGATTTAAGGCTCAAAGATATACACAAACAAAAGTGCACGTTTTCAAAAGTATGGTTTTGACATGTTTGATTTTAATACTTGTTCTACATTTTCTTAGAAATTTCTATCTCAGTTTAGAACTTGTATCTCATGGTTATACATATCTTCTCTCTTTCAAATTTAAATAAAAATTATTTGAAAATTTTCTTTATCTTAAAAAAAAATTATCTTGACTCAGTTTTGGCCTAGGTCGGTCGACTGTGCCTATTACAGGCCAGAACGGTAGACCGGACGGTCGACCGAACCTCTGCCAATTGGGATGTGCATGTTGACCACATTCTTGGTCGACCGACCGGTCGACCGGTCCCTTATTACGGTCGATCAGGCGGTCTCGGCCGACTATAACTAGTTTATTCTCGGTTAAACACGGTCGACTAACCGGTTGACCGAGAGCCAACGGTCAAATTTTTTTGAATGGCCGGTCGACCGACAGACTGCCAGACTGGCAGTAACGGCTAGCTCTTTTAAATCTGTTTTTAAACATGTTTCTTTTAAAGCATGAAATTGAATTTCTAGGGTCAATTTCTTCCTTTTTAGACCAGGGTAAAACTATTCTAAAAGTGTTTTTCTAAAACCTATATAAAGGATCACTGGATTGAATATTTCATAACAACAAATTCTATTGAAAATCTAGTTTTTGCTTTCAAAGAAAAAAGTTTCAAGTTTTCTTTTGTTATTTTTAATATTTTAATTGAGTTTTTTCTGCTCTTAAAATCTCTCTTTTCTGATTTCCATTTCACTTACATCCTTGAACTTCAAGTTTACATTTTACTCTATATGTTTTTTGTAAGAGAGTTGCAAAGAGAGTGTTTCTGATCTCTTGATCACCCAGAGTTTATTATCTTAATTGGCCTTGTGCTGCCTCTGGTGTAGAGGATTGAGTTGGGGAGTTGTGTACTCTGAGTGGTTATAATTCCTTATTGTAAGATCCCTTTGTGGAGGATCCATTAGTAGATAGTGAAATCCTTCACGGTGGTAAAAGCGGGGACGTAGAGCGGTGGCTCGAACCTCAGAACAAATCTTTTGTTTGCAATTACTTTATTGTCTCCACTTACTTGTTTATCATTCATTTATTCTTGTCGATCAATGCTCATCTCAACAAGATAGTAATTGAGCACCTCAACTCTCATCTAGAGGAATCACGAGGAAAATTCAGAGCCCTTCACGGGAAATTCGGCTTCAAGTCTGTTTTTGAGTAAACGGTGGTGTTATTTCAAATTATATTGTCTAGAATTTTCATTTGATTAGATATACACCTATTCACCCCCTCTAGGTGTAATTTCATTTAACGTCTGGAGAAATTTATTAGAGTTTGATTCTGTAATACCCCGTTCCCAGAATACGTACTTAGTTGCGTATTCAGATTTTCGATCGTATTTTTTCGATTTACTTCCTGTAATTATTCTGTATTATGAATTCCTTATATGGTTGTTTGTCTTGGATTGGATTCGTGGTCATGGAGTCAGCCCTAGTCTGAACCGAAGGCCCGATCCTAGAGTATTACTCGATTTAGACATTCTGATAATTAGAATTGACCGATTTTAGTTTTAAATATCATTTTCCAATATTATATATTTTCTATGATTTTCTAGATTTTTCTGGAATTAAAATGAAAGTCTTCAAAACCGGTGTCGACCAGTGCCGCTGATCGATTCCAGGATTTTTATTTCACAAACAGCTAGGAATTTCTAGAAGGTCCTTTAGGCATTATTCCTTAGAATCATATTTTCTACCTACATTCTTTTTCTGAGGATTTTATGAATTTATGAAAATTCCATCGGAGTCGGTAGGTAACTGATTCCGGGATTTTTAGTTTTAAAACTATAAAGTATTTCTTAAAAACGGATTTCACTATAATTCTTAGTATTATATTCTTGATTTTTGATAATTATTTCGGGTCGTTCCGAGATACTTGAATTTCGGACGATTCCTGTATTTTCCGAAAGATTTCCGCATCCGCAACCGAATCCCGGGAATCCGCCACTTCCATTATTTTCATCTTCTTTCCCAAGAAAATATCTTCTCATTATAATTTCTTTTCCTTTTCCTTTTCCTTTAATTCTCTTCCTTCCTCCACAAGCCAAGCTTTTCCTATTTTCCAAAATTCCAACTTTTTCCTCTCCACACACTTCCACCAACTCCCTCATTAATGCCCTCTTTCTCTCTCTCTCTCCCATGGCCGGCCAAGTGGCCAAAGAGGGACACTCATCCCCTCCTCCACTTTGCAAAAACCCCCTCTCTTTTAATTATTTGCACCTCCTTCACAAATCCAAAACCCTATAAATATCTTTCCTTTACATTTCATTTCCTTTTTTCATTTTCTCTTCACCAAGAGCCAAACCCTAGCCACCTCCATCTCCTTCATCTCCACCACCACAACTACTCCAACCTCTCCCTTCATCTTCCTCCTCCTTCATCTCCATGGGAAACACCACCAAGGTCATCAACTCTACCAAACCCCAACTTCTTCTTCATCATCAACTTCCATCACTACCACCATCACTCCATCATCAACCACTCCTTTTGGTGAGTAATTTCAATCACAAGACTTAGATTATTCTTAGTATACTTAGGTTTGCTTATCATGTTCAATTATGTCTTCAATCCATGATTATTTGGTCATCAAACAAAACCACCAAAATCTGTTTGTGTGCTGTTTCCAGACGATTAGTCGACTAGACCTATGGATTAGTCGACTAGAAAACCCTAGTTGAAACGTAACTTTTCTGGAAACACAGTTTTTAGTCGACTAGACCAAATTACCAGTCGACTAGAGACCCTTAGTCGACTACACCCTTGACCCTAGTCGACTAACCTTTCCTGAACCAGAAACCCAAACTCTCTGTATCACAGTATTAGTCGACTTGACATGACTGTTAGTCGACTTGGGATGTCTGTTAGTCGACTACTCTTTCCACCTAGTCGACTAACTTTTCCTGAATCAGAATATCAACTCTCTGGAACCCAGTTTTAGTCGACTATACCAGACTGTTAGTCGACTTGAGTCCACTATTAGTCGACTACTCTTCCACCCTAGTCGACTAACCTTGGCTGTTTGTCTTAGTTGATTTCTTTCTTGAATATGAACCTTACCCTCTAGACTTATATCATATCTTAGTATTACTTGACTTGTCACTTGACAAACATCATCTTCCCTTCTCTCTTTCTCTCTCCTCTTCACTCTACATATTTATATCACAAGTTATGGCGCATCCCGAGCTTCCGTGGATTTGGATCTTTTGGCTATTGGTGGTTTAGGCGAGTAGTCTCGCTCTTCTCTCGTCTCTATTTGAGTTTCCCGTTTCGTCGGGATGATAAGTATTTCGCTTCCTATTTTCATGTATTTGATTCCATATCTATATATCTTTTACTGCTTTCATATTATGCGTGGCCGACCCTTCGTGGTCGTTGACTTCTAGGTTTCTGCTATGTTATTACTTGCCATGCTATTACTTCAGACCTGTCAGTTGCATGCTTCTATTTAACACATGTACATCACTTTGACAACTGTGTTATCACCTGACCACTGGCATGCTACCACTTGGTAAGACCTTTGTTATATTATGACTTACCCAGACTATTATCCATCTCTTGTCAGGTTTGGTTGCTTGTTAAATATCATCATCCTGTCATGCTATCACTTAACACCCAGCATGATATACTTGACTTTGTGATTATCATGTTTACGGGAATCCTGTCTTGTTATTATGGAACTAAGTGCCACACAGAGCAAAGTGCCACACCATCCTCGGTGGGGGCCACCTCTTGAATCTGTGGGGGCCACCTCTAGAATCCATCCCCTCAGAACAAAGTGCCACACCATACTCGGTGGGGGCCACCTCTTGAATCTGTTAGGCTATTTCCTGTTATGTCCAGTTATTCCCGTAATCTGATAATTATGTAATAAACCATAAAAAGGACAACTTGTATGGGGAATGGGAGGAAGAGATGGATGCCGGAATGATATCTTGCTTATAGTAATGGAATAAAATACTGGCGGTAAGTGTTAGTGGACTTAGGGCCCACAGGAGATTAGTGTCAGGGGGACTTTGGGCCTCCAAACTGGTTCCAGGTGTATGGAAACTACTATAAGAAGCTCTATCAGTTCTCCATCTATTTCCAATAACAATCTTGCTTTACTCGGATATGGATCTATGTGCGTTAGGACGCTAGTTCACATAGCTAGATATCAAAGTAAGACAAGTAATAATAATAATAGATTCCAGTTATTGATTCTTGTTACACTTGCTATGCATGTTATGATTTCCGATATGTATTCCTGTTTGACTGTTATATGATTTGCAACTCTGATTCTATACGCTTGGATATTCGGTGGCATGAGATAAAAGTATATAGATGAGGGTTTCCTTGTTTGATTATTCCTTCGATGTACTAGTCTCATGGGACCGTGACCTAAGCGTATACAATCAATCTTGCTTATATCAGCTTTACTCTGGATTTCCTGTTTTATGATGATTATGTCATACCCGTTCATATATACTTCATTTGTGTTCTAACCCTCCTGTCTTCTGTACTTGACACTTGTACTCATCCTGGCTCGCCAACCGGCATCCATATTACTGCTCGCCTGGGGAGTTTCACTGACTCCCCTGGATTCTCATGTCCAGGTTTCGGAGCTTGGAGCGTGTGGATTTCCCCCGTTACTGCATCAGAGTGGCGCAGCGGTAGCGTGGATCTCCAGCCGACCGTCCAGAGCTCCATCCTTCCAGGCCCCTGTGGACCTCTCGAGTTTCCTTTTAGCAAACTCGTGAGTGCCCTTTTTCTATTCATACTTGTACATTTCCTTGTATACTCGTATGTGAGCGCCCTTTATGCTGTTCATATATGTATATCTTTTGTACTCTCGCATTTGCGCATATCTGTGATGTATTATTATTGTAATATTCATCACCTCTGGTGATAACTCTGTAATTGTATATATATGTGTTGGAATGTATAATGCACCATTTGCTTCCGTACTCTGATTCTTGTCTGTACTGATGCTTAGCGTATATACGGGAAGGTACTTTGACTTGCGTATATACGTTTTGCAGTGACGTCTCGTATCCGTGGGATCGGGGCGTTACAGATTCTGATCAAATCGGTATTTAAGATTGGGGATTAAGAGGTAAGGTCCCGAAAACCAGTGATTTAGTGTAATTAAGGCACGTTGCTCTGCACGGATACCTCCCACTGAGATTTGCAGCTGCCTGCCTGATTAACCTGTAGTCAAATTGCTGCAATATACCTCTCCTGGGCAGTTAACCAGTTAGAAGTCTTCTAGGTCTAAGGTCTACCCAAACATAGGCTTGATTTTCTTTTTTTATTTGTTTATTTGCATCTTTATTTGTTTGTTTTTGTTTTTATTTCATCTGAAATGGATTATAACCTAAATTTTCCAATTTCAATATCAATTCATTTTTCAACCAGACCTCTTTTGACTTGAATATCTCCAACCCGACATTGAATAATGTGAACTAACCAAATATGTCAGATTGATTTTATCTGACTCAATATAATTTCATCCCAGAATTATGACCAGAATTGGCAAAATCATCTCCACTCTTCATCGAGTCAGTGGGATACACCTCCCTCGAGTTAAATTTTCAACCACCTTATCCACAATCTATCCCAATTTTTTATACTCCTTTTCTAGAACAACCATTGAAGAAAAATTTGAGTTAGAAAAGAGTATAGAAGCCTTGCATGAGTTGGAGTAACAATTTCAAAACATTGTGGACTCCCAATTTACAACATAATTTCGAAAATCATCTTCATACTTAACTTTTCAAGAAGAACCAACTAACATAGAAAAGAGTATGAAAGATATAATTCAGACTCAAAATTTTGTTATCCAGTCTATCGATAGATTAGAAGTACAAATGAGTAAATTGACCAACACTTATAGGAATAAGAAAACTCTCCTTTATCAATATGACTAATCCTGATATCTCTAACCCTATTGATATGGCCCAAGAGTCATGTTATTTTGAAGACCAAGATTCAATTTTTTCACATAATCTTAAAATTTGACCAATACGCAACCTTTGATAAATTGGCAAGCTATTACTTCAATGAAATTGAAGTTGAATATGACTATGAAACTCGATTTTCAATTTTGTTATTCAGTTTCAAATTTTGAATTAATGTTGACTCCTGTATCCTTACCTGATTTGGACCATATTCTCGATCCAACATTGATTCACGTACCTATAGATCTTGAACATGAACTATCAATTTCGGAAAGTCATATTCCATTGATGGGAACAGAATGTGAACATCAAATCTTTGATTTGGACTCAATTTTTGCGCCAAACCCGACTCTTGAACCTCGACTTAATTTAAATCAACTCCCTGAATCCATATTGATTGACATAACTTTCATTCTTGAGCCCAAATCAACCATTTCAACTAATCATATTCCTTTGTTGGACCAAGATGTAGGACATTATGACTCAAAAAAGATTTTTTAAGATTGGTCATTTAACAAGGATGATTTTCATGATAGGATCTTGCATGATCCTATTCAATTCGGGGGTTAAAAAACAATATTAACGGGTTAAAGGTCAAAGTTGGGTTCTGCCACTCCACATTCTTTGGATTGAGTAGCAATACTTAGACCAACCCGATCGCCACTGGAACCACCACCTTGAGGTGACATTTTCTCCTTTCTCTTTTTCATGCATATATGCATTCATTCATACATTGAGGATAATGCATAAGATAGGTGTTTGGTAGAGCTTTACTAACATAATTTTTCTTTTTTTGGGTAAAAATTAAAAAAATTTCTTTTTTTTTTAAAAAAACTTTGAAAAGGGAAACAATATTTTGATCTATTTGTAAGAAATTAAATAATCTTAAGGAATAAAGCAATCATAATTAGAATCTCAATATTTAGTCGAAATAAGATTATTTGTTTGATTTTTAGGTTTAGGATGAAAAATGAGAAAGTAATTTGGTCTTGATTTTTACCTTGATGAAATATGCACTTTATATATACATTTACACACGGGATTTAAAACAAAGACTCTCGTGCCTTAAAAAAATAAATATATATATAATTCTCTAATTAAGTTGGGTATTTGTGCCTCATAAAGCATAAGTATTCACGCCTAAAAGTGATTAATATCACCAATTAAAATCCTTAGTTTGTGGTCGTGTTTGCTCGAGTCTTTATGTCTAAAGGGTGTTTTCTCACCGGGTGTCAAAAGATCGTTCGGTATGGGAGTCACCGGCTTAAAAACTCATTATGGGTGAATGAGAAAAGCGTAATAGAACTAAGAGATATACCACATAATATGTAAAATAAAGCATAAGAGTTGGAGTGAAGAATTCCGAGTCAAATATTCACGGTCATAAAGGTGCATATGATTTAGGGTAAAATAATAGATTAGGTGAGAATATAGTTTGAATTCTTTTCTTGATTGATAACAAGTTCTTACATGAAAACTAAGCTTAGGAATGAATAGCTGGTGATCCTATGACTTATATATTACTTAATTTTTGTAAGAATTCTTAAATATTTTCTCTATTTTTCAAAATGCGTTTTCAAAATGCTAACACTATATTTTCGTTCTTATGGATTTTGTTGGTGTAATTCACTGAAAACGCTCAGGAGACAATAACTCATCCTCTAAAGAAATTTAGAGGTTTAAAGGCTTGCTGCACATGCTCAGTGTAATCGCATGACATGCAAAAGTGGCTAACTCTTTGATTTAGTTTTCTTGTTTTGCGCGAGGATGATCTAAAGATAGGCATAGGGATGTGATTATTCACTAATATTACATATTATTATCACATTCTCATATTTATTAATAATAAGCTCTGCTATATAATCTTCTTTTTTTTTAATAGTATACAAGCCTTTATAATGGAGAAGAAGAAGAAATGAGCCCAGAAAGCCCTAATTATCCTAATTAGTCTAGATTAATTAGAGATAAGATTATCTAGCTCAAGATCAAAGGGGATAATCTGAAGATCCCAACACCCAGAGTAAATATTATTAGGATAAACAGAATCAACTAAAAGAGAAAGATCATGCGCCCAAAATGCTGATCATATCGCATCACTCATTATGGATCACGACCCGCTTAACTACTTACTACAGTGGTAGCATTGAGGAAGGTAGCACACAATTTTTAAACTCTCATTTCACAATTCTATTTTCTGTGCACTGCTTTCACCTCAATCACATGGTTAATCATTAAGCTTGAAATCGTGGATAATTGAGTAGGTATGACAAGCATGGTATAAAATATATAATCTTGAAGATCATGATACTGTAAAACCGACTGGTTACACAATATATAATTTCAAATTGATGCCAAATATAACTTGAGTTAAATATATCTATTGGACGAGATTTTGGTGATACTTATGTCAATGATGAGAGATTTGAGGTAAAATGTCAATGTGAATAAAAATCCAATATAATAACTGGTGTGTATGTGTGTGTATGTAAAGTATTACATGAGTTTTCTCGAAAATTATATTGATAAACTAAGGATGAATAGTAAATAACTGGTTAATATTGCTCATTGTTGATATCGTTATTGATATATGTGTGCACATGTCTGTATGTGTGTATTCTGATATATTTATACGTGCATATGTGTGATGATTGTTTACAATCATAATGTATACCGAATGCGTGAAATTAATGTGGTTACTTCATGAAAACTTATTGAAAACTTTATGTGGATGTGAATTGAACGTGTGTATGTAGATAATAAAATTGAAAAAGTTGATGGGGAGGTTAATGATGAAGTAGAAGTTTATATCCATTCGTGGAGGAAGGGGGTGTGAATGGTATACATGTGTTATGTGTTGTATCTATTCGTGGAGGAAGGGGAGTACAAATGGTATACTGTGTTTATGTGTTGTATCCATTTTTAGAGGAAGGAGAGTGCAAATGATATACGTATATTATGTTTGGTACCCATTTGTGGAGGAAAGGGATTGCGAATGGTGTACACATACACAACCAGTTATTCATGTATTTGACATGTACATAGTATGGTGTTTCTTGTTCATAAAATACTGAGGGACGTGGATGCCAGAAAATGGGGGAAGAGGGGTATATGTTCTTACTCAATGAGCATGACTGTAAATCATTGCATCTTTATAAACAATTGTGAAATATGAAGTGTGATATGTGTATGTGATTATATGATATGTGCATCAGCATATATGAAAAATGAGATACATGCAGTTATGTGATGTATATACATAAGTAGAATATAGATATCAACTACAAGTAACTATTGAAATATCTAAAACACGTAAACCCGGTGATATATGAAAAAAGTAATTTAAGAAAGTTAGAGAGATAAGATAACTGAAAGAGTAAGTTTGTCCTCAAGACTATGAGCATAATTAGTTAGATGATTTATTCATGGAGTATTATCAATTCACTATTTTACTTGTTTCATCTAGATTTGACTTTGTTACTTCTTGTAAATTTTACTTCTTATTGAATATGTAAAACATTTTTGGACTCATTATCTGACTCTAATCACTGAGCTTTAAGCTCACCCCCCCCCCCCCCCCACCAACCCCATATTAATGTTTTGCAGGTTTCGTTGAGGCGAGGGCCCGGCTTTAGCTGCGTGGATATGGAGTTGAAATTAACTGAGAAATATCCATTTTATGAAACCTAATCATGATGTAAACATTTGAATAGTTTTGAGTTTGTATATATGTAAATGCTATAGCTGTGATAGATTTATATATTATGTGTTAGATTGTTTAATATATTGCTGATATTTCTATGTATGTGCATCAGGATACACACACAAACATATTGTGGAAGGAAATTTCAGGGTATCTCAGACTGCCCTACTCTATTACAGATAAATCTCGTAGTGGTTATCCAGCCTCCAGACAAATCTCTTGGTATCCACGGGGTGAATTCAAGCCATCGGTTGCTATGGAGAAAACCCAGCGCCTTACTGCCCAAATTCACAAAAGGGCGGTCTCGAACTCATGACTACTTGGGAGCAAACCAGCTATCACGCCACTCGGCCACCCTCCACAGAGAGAGAGACACACACACACACACATCCAGTTCCATGTTCAAAAATATTAGTTAATCCAGCGACAACATGTCCCAGCTTCGTCTGATTCAGATACTTGGAATTGGGCAGGTACAAAATTTGGTGACTTCAGTTTTAGTTCTGCCTGGGACTTGTGAGGGACGCTGATCCAAAATTTAAGTTTACTAATTGATATGGTATCCAGCCACAGTCCTAGGATGTCTGCTTGTCTGCTGAGAGCATTGCATTCAAAACTTTAAACAAGAGATTTTTCTCAAGAATCTCAGTTTGGTTTCTGATGATACTTGTGTTCTTTGTTACACAAGTCTGGAAAGTGCTTCTTACTTGTTCTGCACATGTCCATTTTCATCCTACATCTGGTTCCTTTGCAGATTGAAGCTTGGCTTGCCCAGTGCACCTATAGGCAATCAGCAAGATGAAGCAAAAATTACTCCAAACAAAGTTCAGGAAAAGGGCTAAAACTACTATCCTGTCTAAACTTACTCTCTCAGCAACTACATGATACATTTGGAGAAAAAGAAATGCAAGGGTTTTTCAAGCTAAAGAACAACACAAAATTCTTGTGTTCAGGAGTTCGTATGAGGATATCAGAGTATTACTTCGTACTTGCAATTGGAAAACAGACAGAACTAGCAAAATGAAGATTATTCTATCAAACTGGAATATGGCTTAATGATGATTAATATCTGGCTATTTGGGAGGATTGTGTTCTCAAATGAAAGCAGAACATGACAGCTATGGTCCTCTCCCTTCTCTTTCAGAAGGGGTATACATAACCTCTTGCAAGTAAAGCTAGATTTGGAATATGTATTGTTTGCTTGGGATTCAATAATTTTTTTAAAACTTTAAACACACATATAAATTCAACAGTTATAGTTTTATTTGGAGTTGGACTTGAAACAGATATGTTTCGATTGAGGATGCGGAGAAGGCTATTCTCGGGCATATATTTATTGTGTATATTAGTAGCTGAGATTGTTTCTCCATGAATTTGATAAGTAGGCTGATGTTGACCGAAACTAATTATATTTGTATATCAAGACAAGTAGTATATAATGAGAAGATGCTGCGGAAATTTTCAAATAGGTGGATATGATCATGATAGTCTAATGATTGAAATTGTTTGTTTATTGAGGACATTAAAAACTGGGAACAATATAACATTGGTGAGTGAGAGGTATAGAGGAAAACAGAAATATGATCGGAGAAAGTGTTTGTGAGATCTTTGCAGAGACGAGGGGGGAAGGCATCACCCAAGTTTCTGAGATAAGGAACCACTCAAGATTTGCGAAGGCGAGCATGACTCTCAAGGGAGCTTGGGGTTATGATGGCATTGCGACAGAGGGATGAGAATGAGATGAGGAGAACACGGGTGATGAAGGCCACAATAGGCACCTGTAAGGGATGGAGTCCCGCAGAGAGTGGAAGAGGCGTCTGAGAGCAAGAAGAAGGTGACAGTGGGTTTTTCAGAGAGACAAACAGTGCAACTTGGAGTTGCAGAGAGGGCAGAGGGGTGGTAGCATATTGGAAGAGGGAAGTGGGAGATCACAAGGCTAAGGTGTAGGCGAGGTG